>JALPQI010002179.1:0-105288 GCA_025490895.1 Thaumatotibia leucotreta
CTTGTTCAATGGAGTAGACTAAGAAAATTTGCAATTTTGAGAATTTTTTATACTGTCACCCTACAAAATAATAGTATTTAACAAAACTTACAAGCTCCTCTCCCAAAACATACGACAATAACTTATGTTGATTTATGTATGAGCAAAATGTCGTGATTCAAATAAATATTCTCTGTTAACGTGTTACGCACTGGTACTTTCACCTTAGTATTTGTTTTATTTACTGTTACCTATTACATGTGTGTACAGTCGCGATCACATTATATTGAAGCCATCGTGCTCAAAACTAATGTACCTACATCATCACATACACATCATCAGCCTTTCTCAGTCCACTACTAGACATAGGCCTCTCAGATTAAGTATGCATACGCATTAGGAGGTAAATGCCCATAATCGCTACGCTGGGCAAGCGGATTGGCAATCGCAGTAGTGTGTCCATTCCATTATGATGACGCTGCTGCCCATCCTCAATCAAATCAAAGAACGATCAGTGACACTTCAATCCCTTAGTCGACTCTTACGACACCCGCGGGACGAATTGGGATGGTGACAAATGTATTCTTGCGTCACCACACGGGCTGTACAGTCGAGTGCATTAATATATAGACACATTTGTAAGGGATCAGTATGTAGAAGTGTATATATATTAATGCCCTTGACTGTACTTACATAATCAAACATTTAAAAACCGACCTCAACCGATTTCCCCAAGATTACCACATGAGACCCCATCTTGGTGCAATTGGACCATCTCAAGGTTTCACGGGTCGATAAAAAAAAATGGTATATAATTAATGGCCTTCATTGAAAACCATTTTGCTATCAATTTTCTGGTAATAGAACCTCGTGCAGGGTCCGCACGGATAGCTACCTCCGTCTTACCCGTTAACCTGCCGCTAAATAGCAGTGTTTGCAGTGCAATGTTTCGGTTTGGGGGTAAGATAGCCGGTGTAATTACTAGCATAGATAGAGGCAATCCATCTAAGTCCTCAAGGTAGGCAGCGCATAGGCGACTTTTTGGTCACTATGTCCATGGGCCTCAGTTCCTGCTTTCCATCAGGTGGGCTGAGAGCTCAGTTGTCTTCCTTCGTCACATAAAAAAAAACCAAAAACGTCATAATTTTTGTATTACGAAGTGAAATTATGTGTAACGACTTTTGCCACTGAAAAAAGGCTGTACATAAAAGGTTTTCTGATACTGTATGTTGTCTTAAACTGGCTACCGTTATTACCTTCATCGATGAGTAATGTTGTCTTGGTACTTTTAAACCCACTTTTAAAGGTCTTTGACTCTTTGCACACTATATCAACTCCACACCCACTCGACTCAAGTCTAATTATTGAAATTTAAGCCCTCTGTCATATTATGTTCAAGGGTTAATTTCAAAAAATGATATTAAAGTAGTGGACGACGAGTGGCCTACGCATCGTACACTAAAGGTCAACCCCGACTCGTTTGTCACGGAAAGACCACACGTTGTCCACGCAACGACTATGCGTTTGCGACTGACGTGTATCGAGCAACCATTTTCATTGGCCACTCGTCGACCACGCGTTGTCCACTAGTGACTATTGGATGGATTAACTAGTTGACTACTCATCGTGAGTGTGAGTAGAGTTGCGTTGGCGTGGAGTTGTTACAGTGTGCGAAGACCTTTATTTAATGATTTTTTTGTTGCACATTTTGACGAGGAGGCTAAAATAATAATAATAATATAATAATGTATTTATTTCGACCAACCTGGATCATGGGTTAGTAACAATGCACTTAATCTATTGTTAGTAAGTATTACACTCATATAAATTAACACTAAAGTAAACATCTAAATTAATTAAATTAATTCATTTACAATACAATTTATACTAAATGTCAAAACTAGAATTAAATCAATAATTTAAAATTTTGAAAATAATATTAAGTATAATAATTTACAATAAACATTGATAGGTACATTGTTAAAATGATTAAATAAATAAAAAATGAAATATCACAGTTAATTCTTATATCGAAATATAAAATTGTCTCTAAAATTATATTAATAATTTACAATGCACGATTACTTTTATTATCCAATAAAAAGGTTAAAACACAGGAATCAATTGAACACGAAAACGATTTAACCAATTTTAAAGAGCTTATTAGAGAGAATAGCGAACCTAGCCAAGATGCCTTTCTGTAATCGTATAGGTAAAGTAAATAATAAATATACGAGGATTTAATTTTTAGGGTTCCGTAGCCAAAATAGCAAAAACGGAACCCTTATAGATTCGTCATGTCTGTCTGTCCATCGGGGGTCCATATTGGCACTTATACAATTTTTTCTTCGAATTTTTTTACTAATACCGTTTTTTACTCATAATCATCATTACTCCGAAAATTTTATCTCATACTTTTTTTCTTACTAAAAATTATACTTCTACCTACAATGTTCATAACGATTTTTATTTCGAAATTTTATCCTCCTAAAGTCGTCAAGTAGATTAATCTATACCCATAAAGTTATTTGAAATAAATTGTTTATTTATAAACATTTTCCCATTAGGTTCACACTGTTGTGGCATAATTCTTTTATGAATAATTCTATATGACATAAACTATGTACTTAGTCATAATGGGCTTTGTGCAGAAACGGGTTGTGGCATACTCAACTTTAGCATATTTCGTTGTGGCAGATTTCGAGTTGTTCGAATATTATTCGAGCATAATTTCGATGCTCCTATTTATGACGAGGCATAATCTGGATGTGCATAAAAAATATCGGTATAGTTTGTTTTAGCATAACAGAGAAGGCATAATTACAACCTCTCAATATAATCGAGGTAGTAGTAATATTCTGTACGTTACTTACTGTGTTACTGAGCTGAGTACTTTCTAGGTTTCAAAAAAAAAAATAACCTCGAAGACTAAGGCGGGAGCAAAGCTCCCGCCTTAGTCTTCTAACCTAACCTATCCGAGTCGGATTTGCCCCGGAAGGTTTTGTTCGCTCGCTTCGCTCGCTCACTGCAGAAATTTTCACCCACACAACAAATTTGCCCAAAAAAATGCAAATCTAATTTCTGTCTTATAACACTCGGCGTAAATAATGATATGCCAAGATAGTTTTGGACAAAATAATGTTCGAAATATTGTTATTTAAGCCAAGTGATGTTTCTGCCTCATTAAGATTATGCCAAGTCTGTTATGACCTAAGTAAGTGTTTCGGACAAAAAAAGTTATGCCAGATAGAGGGAACCCGTTTAGTACAGTACTCTGCCACAATCTGATTTGTGCAGGTAGCTAGTGTTTACAGTAATAGTACGATTTATATTTAATTAAACAAAAATAATTCATACATAAAACCAGTACAGATAAAAATAAATATAACATTAGATTATATAGGATAAAATAAGTATAGTGAAAAATTATATAAACATAAAAGTTAGTACTAAAAATATGTATGAAAAACAACATTATGAACACAAATAATTCGAAGTAATGATTATTATGAACAAAGATTACTTCTAGATACCGATCATTATGATGTTAAATTGTATAAGAAACATTTTCGGAGTTCCAATAATCTAAGTTGCAATTTTATAAATACTTTGGCGCACCCGTCCATCGGTCACAGCCGATTTACTCAGAAATTATAAATGCTACAGTAATGAAATTTGGTAAGGATATGAGTTTTATGAACCGCTACATAATTACGATAATAACTTTAATTTAATTTAATTTAATAATTTGGTCATCCGCAGACCACAAACCCTGTAAAGTGTTCGAAACGTCGGAATGAAGTTAAAATTAGTTAATATACGCGAGTTTATCCGTTTTCATAGTTTTATTTCATGAGTAATCCTCGCGCCTCGCGGTAACCGAAGAAAATATTATGTATTTTTTTTTTAATAAATTGATAATGGTATGGAAACCTCGGCACGCGAGTCCAAGTTGGTTGCTGCCAAGTGACTTGGCCTGTTTTTTCTTGTTGTTGTTTTTTTTATTTTGTCTTTCTGGCCATTTTTTCCGCAACTCGACATCATACGTGCCTATTTTGCTTTGTCCCAACGCTGGCCCGGTACTTGTTGGGGACTTCACATACACCCTTGAATTTCTTCGCAGGTGTATGCAGGTTTCCTCACGATGTTTTCCTTCACCGTAAAGCACTTGTGAATATTAAATAATATTTCGTACATAAGTTTTTGATAAACTCATTGGTACGAGTCGGGGATCGAACTCACGACCGCTGCGTAGCAGCTGTGCGTTTTACCGCTGGGCCACAAGCGGTTTTTTCTTATTGACATATTTTTGACCTACCTAAATTCCTTGCAAAGTCACGGACAAAGTAATAAAAGAAACTCATAAGCCCATACAAAGTTGAATTCAATTTGTGCGTTTAAAAATTCATTTCATCTGATGAAGTTGGAAAAGCTTTATTTTGTTTTTAAGCTTCTACGCATTTATGGAAAAAAGCTGCGGTTAGTTTAGTTTTAATCTTCTTAGTTGTTGTTTTAAAAGTTTAGCTTTTATGTCCAATGCTATACAGTGTGTTTCCATGACCCGGGCTTTTACGAAAATGGGTAATAATACGCATTACTAGGAATCCTTTTCACGTATTTACATTTCACAAATAAGGAAATTGAGCGTATAATTAATTTTATTTCCTTTGAACGATAAATTTAACGCGTGTACTGCTTAGTTGTCAAACGTTATGAGTGGCTGCGATTTGTCATTGTAAAGTGCAAATTAACGATTCATTTTGAAATACATTGCTTCTCAATTAACTTTTCTTAGAAAGTTAATTACTTTTAAAATTAGCATTTTGAATCGAATAATGCTCACGGTTTGGCTAGAAATCTGCATCGCATTCCTCGGTTTCGATAAAAGCCAGTATCATAGACACACTGTATACGAGTAGGGAGGGGCCATATTTTTCAACTTTGTGTCCCCTCCACTTTTTATGTAACGTAGGTATTTTTATGTATGTACTCGTAAGTACATATAAAAATACCTACATTACATATATAATTCCTAATCAGAATTGTGAGTTCTTAAATGATCCTTATACGAGAAATTTGTAATCCCAAAATATACACACTTTTTTCGAACTTTCCATTCCGTTACCGCCATATAAAAAGTATGAAAAAGTGGTAACGGTATGGAAAATGAACCTTGGGTTAAAAAAAATCTATCACGATTGAAACAGTCAGCGATTCTGAGTGATTAAAAGTTCGGAATTCAAAAAATAACTGGAGGGGACAACTTTAAAAAAAAATACCACCATACGGGCCATTTTTTTTTAAGTAAAAGGATCGATAATTCAATCGCAATTAAGCCCCGTTACTTGTAAAATATGAGTCAAAATCGTGAAAGTTGAAGTCAACATGCATTTAATTTAATACACCCATTATTAATATTATTATACTTATATTATATTCTGTTGTTTTTTTATAATCGTTTTTCTGTATTATTAGGACCGTCAAAACGATATACTCGTTCATTTATAAATAATAAATGTGAAATTGATTACCTACCACAAATTTGGAAAACTGAGAATTCAAATAATATGTTTTTTACCTACACCATCAATTAAAGAATGTAAGTAGGTACATTAATTTCTAAAACTATCAACCTACTTTGAGTAGGTTCCAAATATACTGCAACCTTTCAAATATACTGCTTTGCCAGTAAAACTGACAAATGATGTGCCTTATTCCAAGCGCTTAAGGTCCACCTTGAATCAAAAGTTTTCACTATTGGAACATGACAGGCTAACTAAGTTTCTAGGACGATCGATCTGTCCAACGCAGAGGAGGTCTAACCAAGTTATGTCTTGAGCAGTGAGCAGTTACAGGGGTACACTCGGCGACAGGAGTTCAGAATTTCGTTAGTGTACTTGGTTTGTAATCACTGTAGTCATCGTTATCAACGTGCGGTTTTGGTGGCCAAGTATGGTTGACAGAAAAATCAAATACACAGGTATTATATCAATTATTAAAATTTCAGAAATTATAGTAATTTTAATTATTATTAATAATTACCTATACATTATTTTAATCACTTATTCAAATGACACTGATGAAACGAGTAAACGACAAAAATATATTAAACAGATTCGGCTGTCAAACGTTCACGTCAAATTGAAAAATCCATTATATAACACTGATCTTAATCCACTTGAATATTTATTTCACTTAAAATAAAGTCTTTGCAAAATGTCATTTAAGGTACTATTTTGTGTCATAATGACATTACATGTTTTCTTTTTTAAAGTAGGCTATAGCTTGTATGTATCCTAAGGAGACTACTATTTTTACTGAGAGTACGAGTAATAGACCAAAATCGCATTTTCACATTTGTTACTTTTTCTGTCAACCATAGCCATTGCCACGGAAAGTGCACGTTGACAACGATGACTAGTATTAATCAGTCTCCTATTTCCATAAAGTTAGAATCCGCGCCTAGCGCTTAATAGAGAAAGGAAGCGTGTTATAGGGAAGCCACCAGTCATATGACTATTACACGAGTGCAAAAGAGATAGAAAACAATCCCAAAAGCGTGCCCACTTTCGAAGTGACATATCAGCCGTATCAGCCTTCTCGACGGAGACTGTTATTTAAAAGTGATTTTATATTTAATTCTAGTAAGAAGTAAATTTACACAAATAATTAAAGCTATATGGTATCGAGTAGTGTAAAGGATTGCCCTGTTACCCACTGAAGAAATGACGGCAAACACTCGTTTCACAGGCAAATATGATTTGCCGGTTGATTGTTTTCAAGCGATATTTTGTCGATTTAGTAGCATAAATTGTGTAAGTTATCACTTTCTAGCATTAATTGTTAGTTATCCTATCACTGTGCGCTAATAATTTATCACAATATTTAATATTAAAGGATATTTTGTGTAAAAATATAAATGGTCACGCTACGCTAGAGCTTGACTAAATGTTGAACTACCAATAACGATATTCGTTCGATAAACATACCTGATCAGTCTATTACATTACGATGCCGTCATAGTGCCAGATTTAAAATACGTATGTGTATTTAACAAACTTGAAGGACCTTACTATGTTTTGTGGGATTTTTTTGATAAAATGCGATTTTTATTATTTCTGTTAAATTTAAGGGATACGCCAGATAATAAGTTCACACACGTTTGCAATTTGTAATTTGACACCCTCAATTCACATTATAGTATAAAACTTATAGCAAAAAAACGAAGAATTAAAATACCATGTTGTCGATAAAACAGTCAAACATCGATAGATAATTGCTCTGTTGTAATAGGCAACCTTATTCCTGACCACACATAGACAAATTTACGCACACACTCGCGTTTCGTTTTTGGTTACGCTTTTAATCGTTGTCGATCATTCTTTGTCATCTTTAGTTCTGTGCCTATTTCACCACGTTGACAGGTACAATAGGCATGATGACTGGCAAGTCAAATCAGCATCTTTTTTCGAACTGTCAAAACGATCACCACTATGGAATTTTAAATGAAATACACAAAAGTGACGCCACGTTTGAGTACTGCCAAATGACCTACTCTTTTAAGTTCTTTTCAATTTCTTAAACAGAAGTTCAGTACAAAAATTACTGCAATCTACATCTTAGTAATAATTTCTTCGTGTATTATGTCGTGCATACTGTTAAATAATTTATTATAACCACAGTCATCATCCCTATTATCAGTTTGCTCCTTCTCCAATCGGGGGCGTTTATAGGCTATAGTTATCGCTCACCATCGGAAGGGCTGTGCGTTTGTTTGCAACCAACATAAAATGCAATGCAGAAACTTTGAATTAGCAGTAAATAAGTGGTTATATAGGAGCCAGATATCCAGATACCTGATTATATATAAGTCAAGTAGTAGAAGTAGTTTTAATACCTAGACGATTCAAAAGAGTTTGTTGCTATTCCAATTTGAATAAAGAATTATTTGACTTGACTTTGACTTTGAAGTTTGTTCCTTTTTTGTTAGAGCTCCGTAGCCAGAATGGAAAAAACGGAACCCTTACAGATTCGTCATGTCTGTCTGTCTTTCTGTCACAGCCGATTTACTCGGAAACCATAGATGCTACAGTAATGAAAGGTAAGGATATGTGTTGTATTAATTTGCATAAAACCAACGTGACTCAGGCGACCGTAACCATGGCAATAACAGACAGAAAAAGTTGATTCACCCATTTAATAAGTCCTACGTCCAGCAGTGGACTAAGATAGGCTAATTATGTGATGTGAATATTAACGTACGTTTAAAAAGCTAAGTCAGTTCGGAGGTGAAAACTGGCGAAAAGTATCCCACGTTACCAAAATGTATTCGTAAGGAATAAAAATGTAAATTCCCTCGGCGAACGCAGTCCGCTTATGGTAAGTATTCTTTTGAGGAATAGAATATTCTTATATATGCAACAGATATTCTTATATGTGCATTATTAGTATGATTTCAAAAGGAATCCTCCTAAATGTCAGCCTCCGCAGCCTAGTTGGTAGTGACCCTGCCTATGAAGCTGGAGGTTCCGGGTTCGAATCCCGGCGTGGGCATTATTTGTGTATTTATTTATCACAAACATTTGTTCCTTGGTCGTGGCTGTCTATGTATTTATTTATAATACATACAGTATTTAGTAATTATACAAAATTAAATGTTGCAAAGTCACGTCGGCTTAACTACGCTGACGTCGCCGGTCAGCCTGTCGCCGCTAACCGGGCCACCTTGCCTCCTGAGGGAACGGGTCCCAATAAGGGCAAGGCCTCCGGCATCTTTGTGGACATGGAGGGTTCACATTGGTGAAACGGAAGAGCAGGGCGAGCAGGGCGCCTCGAAAAACTCTGTGTGGCACTGCCGATACGGTTAATTCAGGTCTCCCGGTTGCAACACCGAGTAGGGCGCACTGCGTGTCGCGCCTGCATTACTCCGCCGTGCCCAACGATCTGGTGGAGTACGTCCACCGGAAGACGGGTTACTTCCTGAGGGTGCAGCAGCTGCGGTCGCGCCACTACGTGCACTTCAGCTCGTTCGTGGTGCGCGTGCCGCGCCCGCTGCAGGACACCATCGCGAGTGCAGACTTCTGGCCGAAGGGCGTCGTGTTTCGGCAGTTCCGAGGCAATCTGCCGAATCCTACGCCGGAACAGACGACGCAACGGGGCCACGTCGTTACGTCGCCTAAATCAAACTAGTTTTAAGTTGTTTTTAAATTTTTGTATTTTTGTAGTTCACAGTGCCTTAGTGTTTAACTGTTATGCTGTGTAACTTATTTGAATAATAAAATAAATAAAATAAAATATGTATTTATTTATTATACATACAATAGCTTGGTACCCACATCACCAAGCCTTAATTGAGATTTTGAGGAAGAAGTAATGAATTGTTCTGTGAGCATTGTGGAAACGAATTATTTTCATTTTTGTTTTCTTTGGGTCGTAACAAAAGTTTTTACTGTTCAATATACGGAAAAAATAAATAAAAAAGAAGATCTTAAATAAATAAAATATTTTAAAAATGACTAAACATTTATTTATTTATTTATTTGTAACCATCATAAATTTTGCCTAATATTCACAAAAGCATCGAAAAATAGTTTAAAAATGGCCCCAATAAATAAATAAATAAATAAATAAATAAATATCTTGGGACATCTTACACAAATCAACCCAGTCCCACGGTAAGCTCAATTAAGGCTTGTGTTGTGGGTACCAGGCGACGATATATATAATAGATAGATACGTATAGATACTTAGATACATACACAGCCATGACCAAGGAACAAACATTTGTGATAAATAAATACACAAAGAATGCCCTCGCCGGGATTCGAACCCGGAACCTCCAGCTTCGTAGGCAGGGTCACTACCAACTAGGCTACAGAGGCTGACAAACATACATTTTTTGTATGTAGTAATAATAATAAATTTATGACAGTCATATCCATATTAATCTTTAAATCACTACCTCAAATCCGCTTTCTATTTATTATGTAAGTTTGACGACTTTGACGTCCGACGTATAAAAGAGCCGAAATTAGATATAACGGTTCTTTTACTACCAATCCCTAAAAAACTCAGCTTTTCAAGCCAAAAGTTCAAGTGCGATCCGTTTTCTAACACTTGAATGATCAATATAACTTCGAAAGTACTTTCTTGCCTCAGACGTGGATTAAGTATCAAAGGGAAAGTTTCGATTCGCCCCTTAGATCTACAAAGGGCATGGACGTGATGCAATTTGGTCGCTACACGGATCATTTACCTTATAGATGAAGCGTCATTAAGTCATTATTAGCCAGTAATAGTACATTGTATGACATTTCTATTACTTACTCCCTAGGGAATTTCGCTTTTCTATTACCTAGGTACTCCCGCGATGCATGCAAACAATGGCGCGCTTACAAAGTAAGATGAAATAGTAGATAATACACCAAGGGAATAAAGCACTATTTTATGTCACGGGCATGACATTGAATCCTGAACGTAACGAAGGACTCTCAATTTTACTTCCGAGCGCAGCGATTAAGACCGAGTCCTGAGTGCAGTGAGGGATTCAAGCGCTCAAGCCAAAAACACAGCAATTTTTGGGGAGGCCTATGTTCAGCAGTAGTAATAGTTAGTAGATAATATTTATTGCAGCAAATTAATAGTGTTGCAATAAAATAACTTAAATGTTAAAGCTATAAAATGGATACCGCAACTTGTCGCAACTTGTTTCTGCCGGCATAACCTACTTGATTTAACAAATGAACATCGTTCTATTTGGCTGCGGTGCCCGCGGCTGAGGTTTTTGAAAATAGAGTTTTCGGTGCGCGCCGAGCCGTGCACATTTTGCTTAACGAAATTATGCTTTATCGTGATAGCAATAAAGTGTAAATATATTATCGCCCCGCAGGTGATAATGAAATTTCATACAACATTATAACCCGGTTTTTGCCAAGGGATAATAACGTCTTGCTTTTCGTGAGATTTATATGACATATCATCCGGCTTTGACGAACATGTGTGAAAAATAATTCTAACTTTTGATCCATGATTTATAGAATATTATGTACCTAGGTAATTTAATTTAAAATGATATTTATAGACTTACAGATACGATAAACTGACTAAACCGTGACTTATAGAAGACTTTAATTTAAAATTAAACTATTTTGAACATAATCGGCCCTGCCGTTTTTGAACAACTACGTAACCCTACATTGAGCAAGGCCCGACATGCTCTTGGCCGGTTTTTTAATCAATATAATCGAAGAGAGACGGTTAGCTGCAAGTTGCTGCCAAACCCAAGATGTGTCGCTGGGGACTATAAGTATTTGGGTCAAACTCGAAATCATGTTATGAGTCTTTCCGGTGGACATTTTAAAAGTTAAGAGCTATGAGAGTTAATTTTCTTATTAAACCCTTATTGTCATTTAAAGGCTCTCCTTTCCTATTGAATTGTATGATAAAAATACACTCCTCCCAGTTGCTTACTATTGGCCACAGGAAAGAGGGGCTCTACAGTTCAGCTGAACACGCACTTTTTCTTTCCTGTGATCGATAGTTAACACCCTGTGGACAGGTAGTAATGATTGTTATCATAGAACGCAATGAAAAAGGAGTACGTCTTAATGAAGATAAGGCTTTCATAAGAAAATCAAGCTTTATAGGCCTGAACTTTTAGATTGTCCACCGGAAAGACTCCGAACATGGGTTTGCGTTTGACCCATTTGGTAGTTGACTATTAAAAATATTGCTTCATAGGAGCCCATGAAAACGAATCTATGGATCGAAGTGTTTAACTTATTGCTCTTTGATATATTACGATCTTGAGAGTTTTTCATTTTAAATTTCATCTCGCTTTTCAATTTGATCTAACTTGTGAAATTAGATATTTCACTGAAAGTTATGAAACTTTTGATAGTAAGTATCACGTTTTATTTAGCATTTTGATAACTGGGCATTTTCGCGAGAAGAGATGCAAAAACTTATTTTTCTGAAACAGGTAAATTTTATGTTTTTCCTGCTCAGAATCACGAGCTCTTTCGATCCTACTAGAAGAAAAAAAGTGTCCCAACTTTTGGTTTCTATTACGTAACCGTTTTTCAAACACTTTGTACAGCGGTTACAAAGTAGAGAGCATGTAAAATGTATGAAAAATGTGGGACCATTTTTTTCTTGTACTTTTTTTCTCCTAGATTGAAAGAACTCGTTATTCTGAGTAGGAAAAACATTAAATTTACCTACCTTAAAAAAAATTGTTTTGGATCTCTTCTCGCGAAAATGCCCAACTATTATATTTAAGGGCTCTGCTATCAGAATTGCCAAAACAAAATCTGAAGATAAATTATGAATTGATCATAAAAAATCACGTTTACTTTGTTGTTTGGGAAACCACCTAAATATCTATCGTGGGGTACGGTAATTCCCCCCGGTAAGTCGAGCCCGAAGCAGGCCTGTCCAACTATTAGCAGGTTCGGTTTGAAGTTTGAACTGTCACTGCCACCCCGGGGTACTGCTATGCTATTCTCTTCTTCACACATTCGACGCTGCGTTCATCAACGAGCTCGACGACGATAGACAGCCTTCGCTTCGACGTCGCAGCGCTGCGAAAAACGGTATTCACTAACGTAGAACAGCTCGTCGTCGAATTGTAGGCGGTAACTCTCGACGCAGTGTAGTTCCAGCTCACGCCGCATTCGTCGCCGAGCGCTAGTGTCGTTCAAAGTAAATTAGTGAATACCATTTTTAGGCTCGACGCTGTCGCAGCGCTCACATAGCGCTGATAGCAAGGCGGTTTCCTTAGTGAATAACACTGCAGTAGGGCCTCACGGCAAGCGGTGCACTCGCAAATGTTGTTCGTCGAATATCTACGTACTAATTCGACCTAATAAATCAACTTTGCAGTCATGTCCATATTATTGCGTACAATGACGCACATTTGTCCGATCTCTGGTCCTCATGTTCAGTTGTACCTACAATGTAACTTGATATTTATATTAGCTGAATTTATTGCGAAGTATTCATGTAAAAACCTGTTTTTATGCAAATGTCGTTAGTATTTGAAAAAACCTACACATAGACCATGATATTTTTTTATTCAGTCAGCATTAAATTAAATTAAAGTTAATAATTATAAAGCAACTGTGGTTGTAATACAAATGTGATGTAACCTAGAAATAGATGAAAAAAATCTAAACATTTACAGAAAGCAAAGCACTTTATCCGGATTCTACATTTTCCTCCCATTTGCTTTTTAACGTAACCTATAACCCTCTTAAATTTAAAACTGAACCAAACTTTGAAACAGTTTCTCGAGTAACGGATAATGCTTTTTCTTTCAACTCCAAAACATCTTTATTCATCTGCATTTTGTTGAAACATGTTACCTTTTGGTATTAGCATATTTCCACTTGATACGCTGGCGCTGGGCAACTTTCAGTATACCTTCCAGTTTACTTTGACCTCCAAATTGTATGGAATTCTGTGTGTATGGGGTCCATGTTACGTTGGTTGTAAGAGTGTGTAATTTATAGTATTTAGTTAAGAGGGAAGTGATATGGGTCGTATGTAGTGGTTATATAGACAGAGTAGTATTTTGTGAAGTAGTCTATCTTCAAGGCGACCACGCTCAAACAAGTGACAACTGTGACAATGGATGTCTGAATAAATTCTTGAAACTCTAAGGACTATTTTACTAGTATATTGCCAGCCTCCGTAGCCTAGTTGGTAGTGACCCTGCCAACGAAGCCGGAGGTTCCGGGTTCGAATCCCGGCGAGGGCATTATTTGTGTATTTATTTATCACAATGACAAAAAATTTTCCTTTGTCATTGCTGTCTATGTATTTAAGTATCTATATATTATATATATCGGCGCTTGGTACCCATTATCACAAGCCTTAATTGAGCTTACCGTGGGACTAGGTTGATTTGTGTAAGATGTCCCAAGATATTTATTTATTTATTATTATTTATTTATTGAGTAGGTACCTACCTAATTGTATTATATTTATATAGCACAGGTCTCTATCAATATGCTACGCTGCAAGATACCAGAATTTCTACGTAAACTTACTGTTATATTCCTTAAACTATGTTCGTAGTATAAGTTTAAGTTTGGTCCAATGTTGGAAAGGATATTGAATTCAGTTTTAATGCATTTGGCTACGCGGTAGGTACAAGTCCGAATGCAAAGCGGACTTACTAGAAAATTATAGAAGATTCTAAGTTTCTAGCTGTAGCAAATAAAATGTTACGTGTATGTTACATACTCGTACATACTATTATTGTATATTATCATCATCTTATCAGCCGAAAGACGTCCACTGCTGAACATAGGCCTCCCTCAAAGATTGCTACGATGACCGGTCCTGCGCCACCCGCATCCAGCGGACTCCTGCGACCTTCGCCAGGTCATCAGTCCACCTTGTGACAAACATTTTATATCAGTGAAAAAAAAAAACTATATGTATGTGTAGGTTGCGTAGGTAAGCTATTATTGCATGATGATGGCAGTAAGTAAGAATATATTTTTCACACCACCTATTCGAATACGGGTCTTTTCTTCCCTGCTAGGAGGGATCAAAGTGGCATTTTTCTGTTCAAGGACTTTCTATTGCCAGCCTAAAAAATTACAATAAAATATGAAAATAAACAGAACGTTCATAATTGATAAAAATGTCTTCAGAATCGATTATTTGCATACATATTAAATATGTGACATATCTTTTATTTTTCTCATAGGTGGTGTGAAAAGCAGTATATGTCACACGGTATCAAAATTATTTCGACTTGGGCGTTGACGCTTGAATCCTTCATTACGCTCAGGATTCAATATAATGTACGCCCACGCTGGAAATATACCATTTTGATCCCTTGTGACACAATCTACTATGTCAGCACCTTCATATTTCCGTGGGTGTCTTAGGTTAGGGAATTGAAGTGTCATTGACCATTCGGAATAAGATTGATTATGGGCTGCAGCGTCATCATAGTGGATACTAACTGCGGTCGCCTTTCCACTTGCCCAGCGTGGCGATTATGGGCATTAAGTACTTCCTAATACGTCAGTTTGCCTGCGACTAAGGGTGTAGCGTAGCGCTCGAAACGTCAAGATAATATTAAAGTAAGTTTACGCGATTAAGTCCCATTTGTTGTTAAAATAAAAGCAACCAGTAGCCAGCCACGCACCAGTAACTACTGAACCCTTTCAAATTCATTAAGGCTAACTAGCCTTAATGAATTTGAAAGGGTGCATAATATCAAATTATATTTCGTCCCCTCTGTTTTGTCGATGTCCGTCCCCGTACTCTATCTATACCTAGATATGTACACATGCACATGTACCCTCCAGTCAGTTGCAATAAATTAAGTTTAGATACTAGACGCGTTTACTTTAAAAATCACCTGCAAACCAAATTGAACCTTATGCCGTTAAGAACACCCTACATACAAATTATAGGCAGAGGCCGACTAACGGATCTCGGCTAAGTTACTGGGTGTTTTACCAAATTTGGAAATATTTAAACAAGAATCAAACGCAAATATACTCCAGTCCAGTAGTTATATTTGACCAATAAACGCCACACATCAAAAATGGCTTTGAGAGTGCCCAATTTATATAACTAATGGTTCGATTGGAAAACATCATTATTCATGTAACCGTATATTTAAAAAGCAACCGTATTTTATAAGCAGCAAAATGTTAATTTAAATACCTTAAAGGGGGTGCAAAAATGTGTATTACCTGATACAAAGGCGAACATTAGCCCAATTGATGAGGATTATTAGGAGGACTTTAATGGAACCAAAATTAATCATCACAATTTTTGTGTTACGTGTTAACCATGATTAACTTTCGTAACACAGTAGAAAAGATTGTGATTTTTGTGTATTTAAGCTCTTAACTATAAACATTTTTTTTGCAAGGGCTCATGCCCCCTTTTTAAGTTTTTTAAAATATATTATTGTCTTGGAGTTGTTACATATTATTGGGTCGGTATCAAAACGACTGGTTTCTCAAAACGACCAGAACCTCATAAAGACTAGATCGCAAAACGACCACATCTGCAAAACGCCTGTATCTCGTAATGACTTTCTAGTAAAACGACCACAAAGCATAAAGTCTGAATATCAGAACGGCTAACTATCAAAATGACTTGGTCGCAAAACGACCACTTCGCAGAAGGTACAGATCTTAGAATGGCCTAATAGCAAAATACCTACATCGCAAATGAACTTAATCTCAGAATGGCATGATAGCAATTAGTCTTGTTAGTAAAATAGCATGAAACTATTCCATCGGCATCATACCATCGTAATAAATGAATACTTCTCGTGTTTCAATATTATAACAGAGTCGGAATTCGCTTTGGCACCTTATCCCAAGAATTTACTTCAAAACTAGTTCTATGTACGTGACCGCTGTTTACCATAATTTATGAAACTTTAAAAATTTTCAGTTTCCCCCTTTTACGTTAGCTGTAAGGTGCATGTTGAAATTTGTATGAAATAAATAAATAAATACATATTCCTGTAAAAACTCTACCTAGTAATATTGTACAATATTTTTTTATGTACAATGCTTTTTAAGGGCGCTCTAAATCAATGTTATTATACGGTCAATAATATTGAACAATTTTCAATATTGCGCAATATAATTGATCAAATGATCATTTAAAGACGCCTAAAATACACCTACAACATGAAGGCTAATAAGAAGAGGAAACAATAGGTGTTAGAACTGGCCACTTATAATTACGAATGCCTATGACACTTTGTGACAGATAGGTAAATGTTATAATTTGCTTTCATGCTATCACCATTGTACAAACAATTTTCAATATTGCGCAATATAATTGATCAAATGATCATTTAAAGACGCCTAAAATACACCTACAACATGAAGGCTAATAAGAAGAGGAAACAATAGGTGTTAGTACTGGCCACTTATAATTACGAATGCCTATGACACTTTGTGACAGATAGGTAAATGTTATAATTTGCTTTCATGCTATCACCATTGTACAATTATTTCCTACGGTTATTGTATTAAAAGCAAAATATGGAAAGGAAAAAAATTATATATATTAAAAGTAACAAAAATAAAAAAGCCTGTATATACGGCGAGTATAAGTACAACCCGTTACAACCGTTTTTGTTGTTGGATACATAACAACAAAAACGGAACCACATTTTGGCGATGTAATAAACGAGAGCAGTGCAGTGCATCTATAACAGTGAATCAAGAAAACGATGTAGTAATTCGAGAAAGTCACCATGTATGCGAAGCCGATTCGGACCAAGTCATGAGAGATGTAATTATTGACAAGGCGAAGGACAAAGTTTGTGAAAATATGAAATCGGTGAAACTAAACTATGAAAGAGCATGTCTTTCGCACATTATTCAAAGTGACGATTCTGAACAAGTCTCATTTCCGTGTTTTCGTTCGATTAAAGACACTTTGCATAGAGCAAGACGGAATTTCCTGGGCGTCGATACTACTGAATTCACAATGTCTGGCAGGGTCGTAATACCTCGTATTATAGCCAATGACTTTTTAGCCGCGGAGTACGAACTGGACGACGAAACCAAGATCTTTTTGTTTTGCTGTAAAAAAAACCTAAAGCTTATAAAGTATTGTGCTGGTCAGAACAAACCCTTCTTTGGAGACGGAACTTTTAAACGTGTACCTCAACCATTCTCCCAGTTATTCACTGTACACGTCGATGCAGGGAGCTCGGAAATCGCAACAAACATAGTTCCAGTTTTGTTTGCATTGTTACCAAACAAATCCGCAAGAACATATGAAGCATTATTTATCATGATACGTGATGTGCTTGGTATAAAAATAAGAATTTACAAATGCGATTACGAGGTAGGACAAGCAAATGCATTTAGAACAATTTTTGAGCAATCAAGGATTACGGGGTGCTATTATCATTTTAATAGAAACATCTGGAAAAACGCCGAAGACTGTGGTATGGCAGTTACTTGAGAGCAAAAAGATATTGTGAGAATGTCAGCAAATCTACCTCTTTTACCGGCTCCTTTGATTCCAAACGGCTGGCAAGAAATTGTAATAAATGCTCAAAATTCTACAGAATTTAAAAACTTCAAAATATATTTTGAGAAGAACTGGATGAAAGTGCCAGCCTTGATATCATGTTGCAATGAACGGCATAGAACAACAAATGCCTTAGAGTCATGGCACAGACGCGTCAATGTAAGATTCCAGCATATCGGGAACTCTAATGACAGCCGAGCTAAGAGGGGTAAGATTCCAGTTATCTGCCTCCTAGCTTCTCGTTACTCGCCACCAACAGCACTCAGAATCTTGTATCCACGCATCTACGCAGTAGTAGAAAACGAATGGAGAGTTCTAAGCTTGCGTCCATGCATAGATGCATACTCCATAGAAATAACTTCCTTCATAAGAATGTAAACCCTTCACATAACAAGACAAGAGTGAATCGTTCTATGTCTAACACGGGAATGAATTGATGAACACTGCAGTAGTGACCTTTTATACTGTCAGGTCACCAGCCACCTGTTCATAGGTTGGTATCATCTACCTGCAAACCTGCATGGACCAAGCAAAGACCACTCCAAGCAAAACATTGCTTATCGTTTTCTAGATTTAGTAACTTATATCTCCGACACGGCCATACTGACAAGACAAGCGTCCTCGCTTGTATCTGAAACAAACACGTACATCAGTAATCTTTGTCACCACTCGGTTACTCCTGACCAAATTATCTGTCTACGTAAAATCAACTCAACTCAAGGAAAATAATTTTATTCTTTGCAACTGAATTTAGGATCACTTAAAGTCAATTCATTACCACCAATTTAAATGCAAGACCAGACAAGTACCACCTGGCTTTCATAGCCACCTTTTACGTAAGACACATGACGGCAAACGTTCGGAAGCAGGTCTCTCATTCGTGGCCTATTGGTTATCACATAACCACACACTACGCGCATCCCCAAGGGATCGCCGAGTCAACCCTGACTCTACGGTCTCTACAAGACCCGACCTCCGCCAGAGCTTATCGCGCACCGCGTACCCACGGACTACTCAAAGGTAGACACCGACTTCTAACGGGCTACGGCTACGATCAAGCCTCTGGTACGGTCGACCAACCGAACTGAGAACCTCATCCTTCATGCCACAACAATTTTCATCTACTTCACGTGGTACTTGGCTTTCTAGCATTTTCATTAACAACAAAATGTTATCTGTATTCAATCATTTATGAACTTCAATTTGTTAGACAATTTTGATAGTACCACCAGCTCAGTTTCAGTTACCAGTAAAATCAAAATTAAGGAAACACAAGTCACGTTTATGTCTATCGGAAACTCACATTGTGACATAGTCACCTCATCCCGTTTAACAACAATAACTTCTTTTGTGGCATTACCAAAATGATCTCAATTAATGAATAATTCAAATTAGTCAACCTCTCGACTCAAACAAAAACGTAAATTACTCAACCAGGTAACCATCATAACCATCCGATTTCATTTCAGTCCATCGGATTGTTAGGATCCAATAACCTATCAGAAGTTAACCATCTCAGCCGCGTAAGTGCTACTCCTCGCAAAGAGTATACTGCACATAAAAAGCAGTCCACGTGCACCTTTTACATGCTTCGGAACTTCCGATGCGATTATTAGATCACGCTCAATCCCTCGGACTTGCTGTCGGTCCATTGAAAGCTCACATGAGTGATGATTTTAATTCATTAAATTTAAAAATTATTTAGGTACTCGTTTAATCAACCCAGGGAATTAAAATCAACTTCATTAACATTCGAATAGACTAGTCAGTCTATGTACGTACTACTTTACTAGCCAGTAACAGACATAGTTCTGCAATTGTCAAATGAAACTGTTCAACAAAAACGATAAATAGGTTACAGTACTCTAAAGTTGGTCTACCTCCATCCGGTAACCAAAACCACAGTTGCTTCCATCCAGCAACAACAAAATTGGTCTACCTCCATCCGGTAACCAAACCACAATTGCTTCCATCCAGCAATAATTGGTCTACCTCGTAACTCGTAACCAAACCAAAAACACATCGACCGATTACACCATCAAACCAAACGCATGCCACCCACAATCGTGGCCGCACGGAGACGGAAAAATAGATCCGATTTTACACCTACGATTACGAATGATAAAATGGTGTATGCAGTCTGAGAAAACGTAACCAAATTGAATGTAAAAAGTTTCATTCTACGATTGCAAACTAAATGACTAATTCCAATAATTAAAACCACAACTTTAATTGAACTAAAGTAGTCTAATTGAAACTATTGACAGCTCAAATAATAAGAAATGACTATCACCACCAACATCATAACCGTCATCATGACCACCATCATGACCTTCATCGTGACCTTCATCGTGACCGTCATCGTGACCTTCATCATGACCTTCATCATGACCTTCATCGCGACCTTCATCATGACCTTCATCATGACCTTCATCATGACCTTCATGACCACAGTCATCATCAATATCATCATCATCTGCCTTTTCAATTTGATAAACTCAAAAGCATAAGCTCTCGACGACTACTACAACATTAGTTTCACTAATTAGCTCAGGGCTCAAATAGCCCAACAAAATGTGAACTTCTCACCGGATTAACAACGCTGTCTGTTGTAATGGTGTGGACACACCACGCATTGAACCACGTGTTCACGATAGGCAGCAGCGACACCAGTCTTCATCCTCTGCCACGCCGTTGGAACATGACGACAGCAACAGCCATGATGCCGGCAGGTTGCTCTGGTTAACCATGTTGAACTGAAAATATCAAATTGCACGGTATCATTTTTATCACAAAAACAAAGTCAAAGCAGACTGATTTCCCTTTTTTTTCAAGTAGACTAGCAATAAGCAGTTTTGAACAGATGTTGAGATAATTGGAATGCTAGACCTAATCATAACACTAAGTACCTAAAGTTTGAGGTTAGACACTGACCTCATCTTATACTCGACATCAAAATAAGATTGTGCTTCACTTTACTATAATCAAATTAATCTCGCAAATAATAAAACGTATTAAGAACACAAAAAACTTAACGTTACAAACAGAAATGTCAACCGTTAGTTCTTTAAACTACTGCTTCTAATTTTTCATTAAAACAATTGGAAAGAAACCTGTCCTTTAATTTCCGTTGCTCCAAAATAACCATAGAGTTGGCGTCTTCAATTCTTAATTTCTTGGACATAGGTATCGCAAGAAATTGCGCTCGTTTCATCGTCACAGCATATTCATCATGGATGAAACTGTAGACTACTATGACAGTGAGCTTGTTGATCTTGAAGTTGAACATCTGTAACGGTAATTTCACACGCATAGAAAACTTTTAACACAAGGCATGGATTGAAAATGTTTATCACTATCACAAATTAATTTTTGGTAGATTCGAAAACAAAACAAAGGGCTACCTGCCCATATTTTGGTACTGCTAGTATTTCACAACTAAGTAAGTAATAAGTATGGGTCATGATATACTTTGAAATCACTAGAATTACTGTTTTTATTTCTTTTTTTTTTTTTTTCAATAGGGTAGGATACCTACCCACACGTTTTCTTACAACAGTAATCACAAAAAAAAGAACAAAGCAGTTTTCTAAATCACGACTCAAATCAAACTTAACTGCAAACATAGTGAACAATCATTACCTTACCAACTGTTGTCGATTTTAAACCTTACCGTTTACATGTGATGCAACCAGTACTCACTGTTACGTGAGCCTTGAGTCTTCATCCCACTTGCTGATATCGGGAACTCTAATGACAGCCGAGCTAAGAGGGGTAAGATTCCAGTTATCTGCCTCCTAGCTTCTCGTTACTCGCCACCAACAGCACTCAGAATCTTGTATCCACGCATCTACGCAGTAGTAGAAAACGAATGGAGAGTTCTAAGCTTGCGTCCATGCATAGATGCATACTCCATAGAAATAACTTCCTTCATAAGAATGTAAACCCTTCACATAACAAGACAAGAGTGAATCGTTCTATGTCTAACACGGGAATGAATTGATGAACACTGCAGTAGTGACCTTTTATACTGTCAGGTCACCAGCCACCTGTTCATAGGTTGGTATCATCTACCTGCAAACCTGCATGGACCAAGCAAAGACCACTCCAAGCAAAACATTGCTTATCGTTTTCTAGATTTAGTAACTTATATCTCCGACACAGCATAAACCCACGCTCATTCTGTTTATGGAAACACTAAAAAAGGAAGCCGGATACCAATCCCTCAGGTTACGGAAATCTATATTAAACACAACGAACCGGAAAAAAAAAGACATTCTTTTTGACCGAAAATACAAAAATGAGCTCAGCTCCCTTAACTTAGGAGACATAACTTGTTTCCAATTTCTCCGAAACATTTCGGAAATCAAGTATAATTTAAAAATTCGTACTATAGAACGCATACTATAAGTTCAATATATTATTTTAAGTTTAAGAAGTACTACAATTTTATTTTAGTTAAGTACCTATGCATAACTCCCGGAATATGGAATTTAAGTTATAAGTAATAAAGTTTATTTTTTATCCGAAAGAAATACGTGTTTCATTGCTTAAGTTTAGAAAAACATACAAATAAAAAAAACTTGTGTAAACGCCTTTTTTACTCATGAGGAACCCGACAGACTTTACCTATGTATTTTTGATATCAAAATAAGTAAAAAAATATATGACATATATTTTTTCTTTTTTTTTGAGATAAGTATAATGATTTTTTTGCATGATCAGTATTGTAGGGAATGAGATTTTTTCATGTTTTAAAATTTTCGGTTTACGTTCAACATTTTGCTCAAAATGTTACTTATTTTGCTCTGACGTCATGAGTATGTCAAGATAAAAACTCATAGGTAAAGTAAGAATTTTTATCGTGTAAATATATTTCTATGACTTTACTTGACTTAATGTCCTATGTCCCCTAGATGGGGCAGAGGGCGTCCACAGTGCGTACAGTATATTTCAATGAGCTATGATCGAAATAGTTTTTTGAAAAACATATAATTTAATTATATGTTGATTTAAACTTTCACGATTACCAGTCATATTTTAAAGATAAACGGGTCTTAATCGCGTAAACTTACGTTTAATTATAAAATAAACATATCATTATCTCTGAAACAAGCCAACATCAGAAATGTTCACATGATATTTTATAGTCTCAAAATGTGGTCAGCAATACACTCTTCAAGTTTGTCGGGTTACTCATATCCACCCTGTATAGTCTGCACAGCCTAGAGCTATAGGTAATGACCTTACTCACGAAGCAAGATATAATAGCAACTATGTAGTTGCTATTCTGATAACTAGTCGTTTTGCTACCATACATTGTAGTCGTTTCACTATTTAGTCCTTTTAAGATCTAGTTATTTTGCTTTTAGGGCATTCTAAGATCTATACTTTCTGCGAAGTGGTCGTTTTGCGACCAAGTCATTTTGATAGTTAGCTGTTCTGATATTCAGACTTTATGCTTTGTGGTCGTTTTACTAGAAAGTCATTACGAGATACAGGCGTTTTGCAGACGTGGTCGTTTTGCGATCTAGTCTTTATGAGGTTCTGGTCGTTTTGAGAAACCAGTCGTTTTGATACCGACCCTTATTATTATGGCAAGTGATAGTGTCTTGTTTTTAAACTATATACATTTTTTATACATTGGTTGTCTGAATAGATTGCTGTTTAGCGAAAAATAAGCATGTTGTTACCTACTTCGCAATGTTTTCTTATTTTCTGTTATTCCTTTTTTGTGCGTGTTTGTAGAGTTCGATAAAGTATTTTTTTTGCAATTGGCCCACACGACTCATTCGACGATCATTGTTTCTAGATTTTTTAAGACGGCGAAGTAGATAGTTTACTTTTTATTTACTTACGACCCAAATGTAAGACAATATCAAAGTGTTAAATAGTAAATATATTTATAAGTGCGATTATGAATAATGCCGCGTGGTGACGGCAGTAAGAATACTCTTCTTACCACCCCAACTCTTCAAGTAAGTATGAGTTAAGTAGGTACTAAAAGTCGATTAAGGGACAGAAGTGTGACTATCCATTTTATTAATTAAAGTTTGATTTAATGATAGGCAATGTATCACCACAGTGTACAACGATCGTCGACTCGCATTAAATGAAAACAAAATTGACCGTGTGTTTTATATGTTACGAAGTTAAATTTAGTGTAACAACTTTTAGTGATACAGGAGTACTGATATAGGTCAAAAAATTAAATCAACAACATGAACCTGTATCTTTTAAATTCGCCTCCTTTTACTGCCGAAGGTTGCTGGACAGAGTATACCATATAGTTTTTATGACTAACTTTTGTAACACAATTGACACAATAATGATTTTTGTTTTCATTAAGGCCTAAAATGTATTTTTTTTTTCAATCAACCCGAAAAATGCCGCCAGCGTCATGGGGTCCATGCCGCAGATAGACCTGCTCGGCGGGGTATTCTTTTTATAAGGGGGTTTTTTAGGTAAGTATAAATAAATAAATATCTTGAGGCATCTTACACAAATCGACCTAGTCCTACGGTAAGCTCGATTAAGGCTTGTGATGTGGGTACCAAGCGACGATATATATAATAGAAGATACATAAAGATACTTAGGTATACATATACTTAGACAGACAGCCATGACCAAGGAACAAATATTTGTGATAAATAAATACACTAATATTGTCCTCGCCGGGATTCGAACCTGGAACCTCCAGCTTCGTAGGCAGGGTCACTACCAACTAGGCTATGGAGGCTCACAAAAAAAGAACAAAGTATTTATATTAAATGTATTTTTACCTTTTCTATTTCGATTGTAAGTTTCATTTTCGTTCTTATTTTAGATAACATTTTTCTATTTGTGTGTATATTTCATAATTTAAAATAATTTTATACAATAAAGGCAATAAAAAAACTCTAGTAATAAAATAAACTTGCGAGTAATAATAGTCCTTGATCGGTCTACCAGCCCGCTATGGCGTTCCGTAAAATTGTAAGTGTACCTAGTGGAATTAATCGGAAATTCCTTTGACGGGAGTTGAGACTTTGTTTATATTTTAATGTTCGGAAATATTTTAATAATGAAGCCATTCCTGTGTGTTTGTTAGAAAAGGCGTAATGAGGGAGAAATTATTTTAGGAAAGTATCGTTTTTAAATAATTATTTTATGATCAAAGTTTTGGATATATTTATTTGACTCTGTTTCTAGCTGTAATAGTGTATGTCGTTGGTAAGTATACCTTTTTCATATTTGCTTTGTGATATTTTTATTTCTTTAGATACCTATCTCATGAAACGAAACACGTAATACGTCTTCTAATGCCTAGTCTTTTCATTGAATTAAATTTGTTGTGAGATTTAATAACTATAAAGGGAGGAGCAAGGAGAGCCTAGGTCTCCAAGCTCTGAGCCCGCGTTCCAGGCCCTCCGAAACATGTCGCGCGTCGTAGTGACTAAATACAAGAGAGTTTAACCGTTTAGTTATATTTATAGTAATTAATTATTATATTATTAAAGCCTATATAGTGTCCCACTGCTGGGCAAAGGCCTCCCCCCTAAGTCTCCAGTCGTCTCGGTTTTGAGCAATCTGTGGCCAACCGTTGAGATGCGCGTCCAGGTCGTCCCTCCACCTCCTCCTGGGTCTGCCAGCTGCTCGCCTGCCTTGTGGCACCCATTCCGTGGCTACTTTAGCCCACCTATCTGGGTGCATGCGGCAGACATGGCCGGCCCAGTCCCATTTAAGCTTGGCGGTCTTGACTCCAAGTAATTAATATTTATATAATTTGTAGACATTGCAAAATTAGTAGGTACTTATTTGAACACACAAAATAATCAAACTATATTACTATTGCGATACAGCGAGGAAATGCCGCCAGCATCCTCGGTACAATGCCACAAGGGCCAATCTTAGACATAGGTTAGATTAAGTAGATTAGTTAGATTTAATCTATGTACATACTTGTAAATTGTAGATTTGAAAATAAATATTTTGTCCTTCTTAGTGCCCCGTTTGTTAGTCGTATACCTCGAAATCATAAAATCCTTGTAGCTTTTCACATTTTCGCGTTTCACCGCGATCTCAAAATGTCGTAACAGTTTTTTTTCTAGTAGAATTATTTCTGGTAGCCAATTACAATGGTGTATAAAAAACTTAGCATAGTTATTTACTTTCTTGCCTTTTTTCATTGAAATCGCTTTTCACCTCAATAGATATTTGTTTGTAACGCTTTATTACATATCGCGCAGAACCAAAGTAAAAGATATAGGTCTCCGGATCGCAGAAACTTAAGTGGCAGTGGGCGGCGTAGAACCGATGGCCGTTGGAGCGGAAAGGTTCTCGAGTGGCGGCCACGTATCGGAAGGCGCAGCGTGGACTGGTCACCTGGTGAAGATCGCAGGACTCCGCTGGATGCGAGTCGCGCAGGACCGGTCATTGTGGCAATCTTTGGGGGGGGCCTATATTCAGCAGTGGACGTCTTTTGGCTGATATGATGATGATGATGATATCGTGATATTTCCTTCCTATTCGTCTATAGTTTAGTTTGGTACCTATATATATTATGCATTTCGCGAAGATGGAAGCTGAACCTGGATTCACTTATAGTCAGCGGGGCAATTTTAAATGAATCAAGTTCACACGGAGGGAACATTTCTGTATTATTGTATTAATTTGCTACTATTGCAAACATCTATTGACAATAAATGCGGCTCACTAAATAAATAGGCAATGGATAATACATGCTACATCAAAATTTGCTACTATTGTATAAATCTATTAAAAATATATGCGAGTAACAAAATATACCACCAATATTTCATGCTACAAAAAAATACGCTATCGCGGCGAAACGCGAATAGGTGAAAAGCTACAAGAATGTTGTGATTTCGAGGTATACGACTAACAAACGCACATACATAATATATATGAGTACCATGATACACGTCGGTCTTTGGCCGAGGGTGCTTCAGACGGGGACCCTCTTAATAGGTCGAAACATGTCGAGCAATCATCGACTTAAATTACATGAGCAGTGAGTAGCCCGGGTCGATAACATTTTTTTCTACTCCCGTACTTTTATTTGTCATTTACAGGGTCGTGAACACACTTAACCTCGTGAGGCCCTATGTCATATAATATATATTACATAACATTTTGACTTTATAAATATAGTGTCAAAGTTAAAATTCGGTCGAAGTAAGTGACGTCACCAGGCCTCAGGAGGACCTCTACCTTGTAGATGTCAAGACAAGTCTTTATTGTCTATTCCCTGTAAACGCATCCGAGCATACACACAGTGCGTTTTTGGATTTTAAGACACCAGGGGCCCGTTTATCGAAAGCTTGTAACTTGTAATACAAGTGGAAGTCTTTTTTTGACAATATTAGTTAGATAAGGACTTCCGCTTGTATTACAAGTTACAAGCTTTCGAGAAATAGGCCCCTGGTGTATACAAGATGTAATGAAATACATGGTTGCCAACCTAATTTCAAATGTCATTTCTGACGAATCGTAAACCATAGAGGAGCTTTATTTTTTAAATTTTACGTCTCTCGCCCGACCTTGATGATTAATAAAAATGTAAGTATTTGACTAAGAATATTTCTAAAATTTACAATTTTATTTGAAAATAAGTGTGTGGTCGTAGAAAAAGTATTGTATGCAACATTGTTTAACTGAGTCAAAAAATGCTCGTAGCGTCTTTAATAATAATTTTCGGCTTCGCCTCAAATTGTTACTCACGCCACTCACCGTTTTTGACCTCTCTTAAACAAGGGTTGCGTAAAATACTATAACGTGTCACGCCCTAACTTGATTATTAATTAAATTGTGTTTGACTAAGAATACATACTTCTCAAACTTTCAATTTTATTAAAATAAGTGTGTGGTCGTAGAAAAACTATTGTATACAATATTGTTTAACTGAGTCAAAACATGCTCGTGGCGTCTGTAATAACAATTTTCGGGTTCGCCTCAAATTGTTACCCACACCACCAGCATTTTTGACCTCTCTTAAACAACGGTTGCATAAAATACTATATTATGTTTGAGTCTCACCTTAGTTACTTATAATTTCATTTATTCCACGAAAACTAGTGAAAAAATATAATCAAAACTGTAGAACTATGGTTAATCTCTTTTTTGCCCAGGCTCGCTCCCCTCTTCATAATCTGATTATTTACTACACGAAAAAACCTTATAACTTTCCATTATTAATGTTTCTAGAAAAAGTAAAAATACTTTCAACGTTTCAGAAAAGCAACTCAAAGCAATAATACTGTAACAAAACAAAAGTACAGTCGGCAGGAAAAGTTTGGGAAAGTTTTACTGTGAGTTGTTAGACACTTTTGTGAGGTATGCATTATACTACGAGTAAAGACGTGTAGTAGACCTGCGACCTAAATTATATCGATAAGTCTTACGTACCTACATATACATGGCTTTGACGTGTCATGACTAAATAAATTTTCACATGCCTTATGGCAGAACATATTAAGGATCACCAATGTAAATATTTATAACATCTGCTGTAATGCGTTCTTGTGAATAAACTTTCATTCATTCATTCATTCACATACTTAGACAAGTAACATTTTTACGATTTTCGTTTGTTGCATATTTGGGTTCAAAGTACTTACAAATATAGAATAGAATAGAATTAATTTATTTGGTGTAAATAGTAAACTTAAATTAAAATACATCTTAAACTAAAAACAACACCAAAATGGATGCCACTCAGCATATGCCGCTAGCTAGTTTTAGCCATGACGCTGGTTTTCAGGGCAACCAGAATACATGATAGGTAGGTACATTGACATAACCAAAAGTAACATAATAAGGCAGCAGAGGACATCAAAATTACAGAGAATGTTATAAAATTTTTGTGGCGAGATTACCGCTAGTTTTTGAAAAATAAAGTGACGTAAACTAAGATAACTTACCCCTTTTTGGTTCAAACATTGTTTAAGTAAGTACTGAGCTAAGTCTAAGGTCTAAGGCGACCGGCTTAGAGGAAAACCATACGTGCGAGAGGGAGTAACCATATCGCCATCCCGCTCCAACTTATGGATTCGCTCGCTGCTGGTCGCCCAAAGGTGCGTTCAAACTAAAAGAGCATTCGCTATTCTAACCTCCCACTCTACGAAATTCGATCGGTACACAAAACGTGATTGGTTGATTTCGTAGAACGGGCGCTAGAACAGCGAATGCTCTTTTGGTTTAAATGCACCATTAGACCAATGTTGTGGCCGGGCCTTTATCGTAGCGGGTGGAAGTTAGCCCAGCATGCGCGAGCGACAGTCATCATTTATCATTTATTTATTAAATTGCACTCATGAACAACATTATGTAACATGAACCCTGATGGGCGTAGCAAATACATTTACATTAATTTTTATCACTACTATCTAGTATCTACATAACAGGTTTTAAATACCTACTACAGTGGTACTTAACCTACTAAAGGTGCATTCAGACCAAACGAGCATTCGCTATTCTAACCCCCTACTCTACGAAATTCGATCGTTACACAAAACGTGATTTCGTAGAGTGCGGGATACCTAGAATAGCAAATGCTCGTTTGGTCTGAATGCACCTTAAAACGTACGTACGAGTATATAAAAGTAGGCTCTATTAGTTAGTATTTAATAATTTCGTTGCTATTTGATTAGTTGTTATGTAAATTAAAAGAATTATACGTAACTGCCTATCTACCCAAATATACCTGAATATTAAAAAAATGTAGTCAAAGTCAAAGTCAAAATATTCTTTATTCAAATAGACCCAGCAACGAGCGCTTTTGAATCGTTAAACTAAATAGCGAATGAAAGAAAAAAAACTACTTCTGGTTCTAACCCTACACCACTGCCTGAGAAGAATCCGGCAAGAAACTCAGCGGGACTTTTTTTTTCAAATAATAATTTTATAACATCTTACAGCTAACATGCATTAATTAAAAACGAAACATAAATTTGATTTAATATAAATAACGATATAGTACATTACCTAGAGATGAAGTCTCTAAAAGTCAGAATAATTATTATAAATATTATAATTATAGGTAGATTACTGCTTGCTGGCTAAGCAAGGCCTATATTCAGCAGTAGATGTCTTTCGGTTGATATGATGATGAATGATGCTCTCTCCTAACCTAAAACTACGACCAAGGAACAACTATTTATGACAAATAAATAAATCCTCTCGCCGGAATTTGAACCCGGAACCTCCAGCTTCGTAGACAGTCACTAACATCTAGGTTACGAATGCTGACTTAACCGATTCGTTGCGTGTTCCATTTTCAAAAACTTTTATCTATTTATTTATTATTATTACAGCTTACAATAAACTTATATAAGGTACATTCATCCTTACTTGTCTTATCATGTAAACAAACATTTTCTGAAAAGATTATCACACTTTTCTCTGCAATTACACAATAAACATCACGTCAAATGTTGTTGCATACTTAAAAAACCTCGCATAGTATTATAATCACTCAAAAAATCACTGAAAAATATCATTTCTCTAAAGATTTTCGTCAATAAACGCTGTTACGCTCGGATAACTTTAAAAACTCCCGACATTGATGTGACATTGCGATGTCTAGATTGTCTATGTACTGTAATGTTGGCATGACAATATATATCGATATTAATACTTCAAGTACAACTTGGGAAAAATGCAATTAAAATAAATTGCAGTAATTAACCAAAATTGTTGTAGTTGATTTCAATATTTATTTTATTCAAAGACAGGCTGTGCTTAGTTGTCTATTGAATATTGAACAAAATCTTCACGTCAAACGTCATTCGTTTCGCTACTTCGCTTCATGTTGTTCGTTACGGGTGCTCTTCATGTGATTTTTCTCATGACTCTAGAGTCACTAGTGGCGCCACTAGTGGCGCCTTTGTTGGAGTGACAGAGAAAAATCCTCGAAATTTACGAAATTCGAAGTTCGCGGTAGGGCCGCTGGCTTGCCTGCGGATTTCTGTTACCGATATCTTTTTATTTTTATTTTTATTTTCTACCCTTTCGTTACAATAAAAAAAAAATATTTGAGTAACCATAGTTTTTGATATAATATTGTACTAATTAATTATTTTCCTGACAGACGATGCAAAATCGATAATCCTCTATTTACGTAAGCAGTGAAATTAAGCTGACATTTCAGTATATCGACATTTCTAATCACTAGTGATTGTCTTTTGATCATCGTTGACGTTTTGTTTATTACACTTGGTCTGTGGTTTGTTTACATGATAAGACAAGTAAAGATGAATAGACCTTATAATACAGTTCCCTGCAAAACTGTTTTCACAGTTTGACTGCAGGCATGAGTCTCTTTTAAATATAATGTAACATGTTATAATATAGGTACCTCAATGATAACTTAAATTGTTACTTATTATCTGAACGATGATATGCAATTGTCACCCAAGTGTATTCAGTAGGTGAAGCTTTAACTTTCTTTTAAATTATCTATGGTGGCGAACAATTTTTTCATGATACGCCAAGCGTGCCTTACGCCATGGAATATGATGACACGCCTATCGTGTCATATGTCATTCGTTAAAAATATTCATGAGATGCCTGGCGTGTCATTCGCACTGAAACGGTTAAAGCATAGGAATAATGTTTCGCTGACGATAACGGTTACGGCTGTAACAACTCACGGTAGCGTATAGTCATCAGAAATATGTATACAATACCAGGTGCTCAATATTGGAACATGCACCGTAACGTCTTGGCAATAGAGTCGTGTTGCGATATTTGTGGACACCTTGTTCGCTCCCATATTTTATGATGACGACTGACTTCTGAAACACGAAAAGGGACGACCCGGCATTGAAATATTGGATCATTGTAGATTGAGAAATTAAGTTTTCAATTTTGGATCTTATTGCAACGAAAAGGGACTCGTTATTAATTAAAACATTTAGGTAATTTATTTTTCATCACACTTGCTGTCGAAGCGCGCCATTGCTTGCATGCATAGCGGGAGTAATAGAAAAGTGAAATTCCTTAGGGAGTAAAAGAAATGTCAGTACGTCATTTAGTAACATTTTGTCTTGAAACTTATTTATTTTGTCGGCAAGTGTGATTAAAAACATTGGCATTGTATGCATCATGGTCGGTAAGCGAAATACTAACTCATTAAAAGCCCTCCCTCTACGGCGTCGGGCTTTGAACACTCTCGTTAGTAATTTCGTACTTACCTCCCTTAATGCACAATGTACTATTTATAGCGACATACATGTGGCAAAAATACAAATTAACCTTCAGAAGTAAATAAAAGAATTTTTTTTGGGGAGGGGGAGAAATGCATTACGCATACTGTCGGGTGATCGAACGGTTCTGTGGGACTCCCGTTTGGCTAATGAGGCCTACTATCCACTAAAATAACCCCCATTGCATAAGCCGCTTCATCGCCTTTTTGGCAGGATTACGAGAACGCTCTCGCACACATTCGCAACAGCTGCTTGCAAGCAGCTCCTTCGTGGATGTTCGAAGACCCTCCAGGCTGGGCGGACCTTCCTCCTCGGTCTCCATGGTGCTTTGTGGCGGACCCTCCCGAGACCGCCACAAGGAAAACGTAGGTGCAAGAAGATTTAGTTAAGCCGCCGACCACACTTCGGCTGTAGCGGATGGGGCGAGCAAGTTTGCAAAACTATCCTATGCCACCTCTAAAAAAACACCAGTGACATAATATTGTACGTGATTCTATTAAAACATTAGTTGTCGATATTCTAATGTAACTGTTTTTCTATTCCACATACAACGTAAGTATAAAATACCATATTATATCTGAGCGTTTCAATCGCCTAATTTTGGTGGGTATAATTTTTGTCGAAGTATCTATTCATTACAATGTACTACTTTGTCATTTGAAGGAGGCACGGTACCTTTAGGTCAGGTGCATGCAGACCATTCAAAAGAGTATTCAGTGTTCTATCCCCCACTATACGAAATCAACGAATCACGTTTCGTGTAACGATCGAATTTCATAGAGTAGGGGGATAGAACAGCGAAAGCTCTTTTGGTCTGCATGGTGCAATCTGCACCTTTATATTAAACAACGAAGTATAACATCGAGACTTATAGAAATTTCGGCAAAAATGATGCCACTAAAATTAGGCGGTTGAAACGCTCAAATATTCACCCTAAATTTGAAGTATCAGCCGTCATCATCATCATCATCAGCCTATGATAGTCCACTGCTGGACGTAGGCCTCTCCTATTAACTATGCGGATAGACGCATTAGGAGGTAAATGGCCATGATCGCCACGCTGGGCAAGCGGATTGGCGATCGCAGTAATGTGTCCACTATGATGACGCTGCTGCCCATCAACAATCTTTCATTAAATAATGGTAAGTGACACTTCAATCCCTTAGTCGACTCTTACGACACTCGCAGGAGGAGTTGGGGTGGTGACAAATGTATTCTTACTGCCGTCACCACACGGACCGTCGGACATCGGCCGTCTATTTGTCAGATTATAATACTGGAGTAGATAAAGTTTATTATACACATATAGTCCGTGGGCTAGTCGGCCTGAAATTAGAAAACGGTATAATTTGGGGGTACCAAGTGTCCTTTTTACAGTAGTTAGACATATTCATAAGGATGTTAAAAAAGTATGACAGACATCTCAAAGTGGTAGCTAATAGGCATACGGGCTTTTTCAAGATTTCCGTTGTATGACAGGTATGGTTAAAATTAGGAGGTACAAATTTTCCTTTTCACGGCTGTTAGGTAAGCTTATAAAAACGTCAAAAATGTAAGATTGCCATTTATAAGCGCTACCTAACAAAAATGGGGGCCAATCAAAGATGGTGGATTTCAAGTTTTACAAAATCAAGTATATCTCGAGAACTATTAAATATGTCTAATTACTCTCTTGAACAAAATTAAAGGCATATCTGTAAGCTTCATATTTTGCATATACACTATATTGCTAAAACCAACCAATAATTAATTATGACCAAATTTATGAAAATTTCGTGATTTTGTTTTTTTTTTTGTGTCGTGTTTTTAAATAGTAGTCATGACGCTAGAAAAATTTTTTTTTTTTTAAAGATAGTGTATATCCTTATGAATACGTCTAACTACTGTAAAAAGGACACTTGGTACCCCCAAATTATACCGTTTTCTAATTTCAGGCCGACTAGCCCACGGACTAATAGATATAAGTAGATTACTCTATGTATGTTAACATAAAACCACGCTCGAAAGTTGGTAACATTGCGATAGCTCAGCTTTCAGCTCGTTAGCTACATAGTTCCTGAAACTGAAAATAGTTAGTCCAGACTATTTAGACAGTTAGCCGTCCATTAATGGGAGTTTTAAAACCTTTATTGGACTAGAATTGAGAGCATTAGTATCTGACAAGCTTTATAGTGGATATAATGGTGCATTTAGACCAAACGAGCATTCGCTATTCTAACCCCCTACTCTACGAAATTCGATCGTTACACAAAACGTGATTTGTTGATTTCGTTGAGTAGGCGATAGAATAGCGAATGTTCGTTTGCTCTGAATGCACCTTTACAGACTGAAGAAATAAGTGGCAGAATTTAATTTAAGAGTCCAGTATACATTTGAAAGTGAAAATCGTTAACGTAACGAAAACATAAATATAAAGTACTGGTATTGCCGTGTGGTGACGGCAGTAAGAATACATTTGTCACCAACCCAACTCCTCCTGCGGGTTTTGTAAGAGTCGACTAAGGGATTAAAGTGTCACTGACCATTCTACAAGATTGATGATGGGCAGCAGCGTCATCATAGTGGACACATTACTGCGATCGCCAATCCGCTTGCCCAGCGTGGCGATTATGGGCATTTACCTCCTAATGCGCAGGGATCGGAACCGTTCTTCATTAACCATTTGATATTGTTCTTTAACCGTTATAAATTCCGTTCGTATTAGTAACGGTTAAATACGGTAACGGTTTTGTAAATGAACACAATATTTCTGGTTCACAATATTCAAGATGAACGGAAAAATTTCGTTCTTTCACATAACGGTTTTGACAAGAACATTATATGATTTATATGAAAGAACAAAACTTTTCTGGTTACCGTTACTACAGATGAACGAAAAATAAAGTTCCGTGAACCATTATTAAACTGTTCGCGATGACGTAAACATGCCGCCACTCGCTCTCTCTTTTCCACACGAATATAGTTCGTATTTTTATTTCATTTGATTAGCCATTTAGGTTTGACGTGTGATATTGGCCGCATGATGAAAAAGGTTTAAATTGAATTAAGTGAAAGGATGCAATATGTGCTAGCAATTCTGGCGCCTACTAGCGCCGTCGACGGGAACTTGCCTGGAAATTGGTTACCTGACAACGAGTTGTTGACTGAGATGTCAATGTTTTTTCCGACATAATGTTCATATTTAATTATCATTTAAGTTTTGAGTATTAAGTTAAGCTGATGTCCAATGATATACATTAACTATGTTTATAATGGTAAGTTTGTGAACTTTCTGATTCCTCCTATTACCTACGTAGTTATGGGTGCATCCCACTCGTCTGGAATAGTCAACATAGTGATAGGTACGATACGTGAATTGCTCAAGGAGACAGTTGCAGTTCCTATTATTTCCCTTAATGGAACCCCTATGCTTGGAGTCGCGTTCTATTGGCGTCAGGTGAGCTTAGCACAACTGGCAATATGGTGTTGCTGGCTACATTCCGCTGGACGCAAAATGACTTTGTCCCACAATTATGTATTTTTGTTTTGTTATGAAATCATTATGTCGTAACTGTGGAATGTCTTCTCAAAAGAGCTTATTTCCACTTTGTCAATAGAGATAATTTATCTTATGGAAACATAGAAAAAATAACCCTTATTGCAAGAGTGGAAATAAGCCCTTTTGAAAATACACTCCTCTACTAGTGTACTTCTTAACCCTTTGCAAGCCGATCACGAACCTAAAGCTGAGTTTACACTTGCAAGTTATTGCCGCAAGTTTACGGGCATTTTCACTTCTAGGGACACCCAATTACATTAACTCTCACAAAAAAGTTAACTTCGATGTCAGCTTTGTAACGACAATTAAGCATTAAATATTAACAAAAATATTTTTTTATTATTTAATCTAGAAAGAATACGTGTATATGCAATATAAAGTGGAATTATGTAAATATTTCATACTTAATTGTCGTTACAAAGCTGACATCGAAGTTAACTTTTTTGTGAGAGTTAAGCTAATTGGGTGTCCATAGAAGTGAAAATGCCCTTACAAAGCTTAAATGTAACTTTATAAAACGCGACCCAGGTCTAACCTCGGCTTAGTTCGTTACTTTCGCAGTTGTGAGCTTGAACTCTATTGACATCATAGTAAAGTTCAAATTTAAACGAACATTTCTTTGGCGAATGAAAGTATATTTTCTGTTTATCTGTCCATCCGTCTGTCTGTATGTCTGTTTGTTTCACTGCCTGTCTGATTGTCTGTCCGTCCGTCTATCCGGTCGTTTGTTTCCGCAAAGAAACATGTTTCGACCAGATACTCGTAGTATTCGAAATGATTGCTTTTACAATTATTCTGGGTGTATTTCTTAGGGTTCTGTAGTAAATTAGAAACTCTTACAGATTCGCCATGTCCATCCACCTGTCTGTCTGTATGGCTGTCTGTATGTTTGTCTGTCTGTCAGTCTTTTTGTCTGTCTGTCTGCATGTCTGTCTGTCCGTCCGTTTGATTCCTCAAAATTATTGCTTTCTCAATTATTCTGGGTGTAAGTACTTTTTAGGATTCTGTAGTAAATTAGGAACCCTTGCATTTTGGCTCCCTCTGTCTGTCTGTATGTCTGTCTGTCTGTCTGTTTGTAAGTCTGTCTGTCTGACGGTCTGTCCGTCTGTCTGTCTGTTCATCTGCCTATCTTTCTGTCTGTCTGTTTGTCTCTCTGTCTGTGTGTCTGTCTATCTGAACGGACTGACTATCTGTACGTCCGTCTGTCCGTCCGTTTGTTTCCGCAAAGAAACATATTTTGACCGGTTATTACTTGAAATGGTTGCCTTTTTAATTATTCTGGGTGTAAGTACTTTTTAGGGTTCTGTAGTAAATTAGGAACCCTTACAGATTCGCCATGTCCGTCTGTCTGTCTGTATGTCTGTCTGTCTGTCTGTTCATCTGTCCATCCGTCTGTTTGTTTGTCTGTCGGTCTGTATGTCTGTCCGTCCGTGTGTCCAACCGTTTATTTCTGCAAAAAAAACATATTTCGACCGGATATTATTTTAAATGGTTGCCTTGTCAATTATTCTGGCTGTAAGTACTTTTTAGGGTTCTGTAGTAAAATAGGAACCCTTACATTTTCGCCATGTCCGTCTGTCTGTCTGTCGGTCCGTCTGTCTGTCCGTCCGTCTGTCTGCCCGTTTATATCTGCAAAGAAACATATTTCGACCGGATATTACTTGAAATGTCTGTCTGTCTGACGGTCTGTCCGTCTGTCTGTATTTCTGACGGTCTGTCCGTCCATCTGTCTGTTCATCTGTCGATCTTTCTGTCTATCTGTCTGTGTGTCTGTCTGTCTGTCTGTCTGTCTGACGGTCTGTCCGTCTGTCTGTCTGTTCATCTATCGGGCTTTCCATCTGTCTGTCTGTCTGTTTGTCTGTCTGACGGTCTGTCTGACGGTCTGTCCGTCTGTATGTCTGTTCATCTGTCGATCTTTCCGTCTGTCTGTCTGACGGTCTGTCCGTCTGTCTGTCTGTTCATCTGTCGATCTTTCCGTCTGTCTGTCTGTTTGTCTGTCTGTTCATCTGTCGGTCTTTCTGTCTATATGTCTCTGTGTGTATGTGTGTCTGTCTGTTCATCTGTCCATCCGTCTGTTTGTCTGTCGGTCTGTATGTCTGTCCGTCCGTGTGTCCAACCGTTTATTTCTGCAAAGAAACATATTTCGACCGGATATTATTTAAAATGGTTGCCTTTTCCATTATTCTGGCTGCAAGTACTTTTTAGGGTTTTGTAGTAAATTAGGAACCCTTACATTTTCACCATGTCCGTCTGTCTGTCTGTATGTCTGTCTGTCTGTCTGTCTGTTCATCTGTCCATCCGTTGTCTGTATGTTTGTCTGCCCGTTTATTTCTGCAAAGAAACATATTTCGACCGGATATTACTTGAAATGATTGCCTTTTTAATTATTCTGGGTGTAAGTACTCTTACAGTCTGTCAGTTCGTCCGTCCGTCTGACTGTCTATCTATCTGTTGGTTAATCCTTCTTTCCGTCCATCTATCCTTGGATCCGTCTAGACATAGAAATAATTCTTAATAATCACAAAAAAAAACAATGTCCAGTAACAAAAAATAAAAATAAATTACGCGTTATTTCCGCAATTGTGATTAAGAACTCTGTTAACAACATTTTAGAATTCAAATTTAAACGAGCTTTTTTGTTACTGGCTGTGAAAGCGTTAACACTTTTTCGTTAAAAAAACTAGTTATGATCGGGCAAAGTTAAAATAAAAAACCCTTATAATTTCGCCATGTCCCTTTGTCTGTCCGTTAGTCCGTCTGTCTATCTGTCAGCATACTCTTCTTAGCATGGTACTAGAGTGTGCCAGCGCTCTATCAGTCTTCATCTATGGTTTCGTGCGTTTGTCCGTCTGTCTGTCCGCCCATTGCTTAGATCAGTGACCATTTACAATTTGTTGTAGGTATACATATTAGTTAAGCCGACAAACTCGAATAATAAATATCCAAAAAAAAAACTATTGGAGTTCCTCCTCTACACGTGAATACAATGTGGGGTATCCGTGAATAGGTATTTCAAAAAGAGTAAAGGTATTTTCCAAATTCACTATTTCGAAAAATATGAAAAATATCTTACATATTTGGCTTAAGGAATGCTGATAGATAATACTAACTATCCTGAACATAATTGGTCTAGCCAGTTTCGACCAACTACGGAACGCTATACTGAGCATGGATATACATGCACTTGGCCGGTTTGTTTCCTCATGCGTTATTTTTAGGATTTCGTAGTAAACAAAAAACCCTTATAGTTTAGCCATGTCCGTCTGTCTGTCCGCAGCATAGCTCAGTGGCCGTTAGTACTAGAATTTGGTACAGGTATACATATTAATTATGCTAACAAAGTGGTAGAATAAAAACTTTGGTGGGCTGTGGGTTTAAAAATAAAACCATTTCGAACGTAATCGGCCCAGCCGTTTTCGAATAACTACGGAACCCTATACTGAGCATGGCCCGACATGGTCTTGGCCGGTTGTTTGATATTGTATTCTCGCCATTTTCCGCAAGTCGACATCTAACGTGCCTATTTTGCGTGATCCCAACGCTGGCCAAATATTTTGCTGCCGCAATATTATAAATTATAATTACAAGAGGTTGTATGTTACATTTTTTCATATTACCGTGAAACTAGCCAACATTGGCCGCTTTTTTCGCAAATCCTAAAATATCTCGAAAAAATTATATTAAGCCTTGTAAGTTTTTTCTGCTCAGCATGTGCACTGTGATCGTATCGTACGCATCGGCTCACATGAAGAAATAATTTTTAGATTGTCATTTAGATCAGGTTTTTGTCGTTTTAAGGTGCGTGCAAACCCCCGTGTATATGCCCGCTCTACGAAATCACCCAATCACGTTTTGTGTAACGATCAAATTTCGTAGAGTGGGAGGTTAGAATAGCGAATGTTCTTTTGGTCTGAATGCATCTTTGGAGGGCGGGCAAAGTAATCTCGTTTTAGGCCAACATTGCCCACCTCAATTTAGTGCTTAAAAATAGCTCGTATGATAATAATACTACGATCACAGAAGGTTTTTGGGCAATTCTACCATTTCATGTTTATAACTCAGGGATAAGTATTTATAAACAATTTTGAGTAAATTGGTTGGGCCATGTTACCAACCCGTTTTCGCTCTTTTTCATACAAGGTCCACTAACGCAATTCGCAAATGCTAGGGTTGTCACTTTTAAGTAGATATCTTAACTAAAGACGTTTAACTTTTGTTCAAAGTATTAGTATACTAGTGAAGTAAAACAGTTCTAAATGTATTATTTGTTTTAATGCAATAATAATAAAACCGTTTTTTGAATGGGAATCAAGATAATATTATATTGATATAAATATCAGCCCACTAACGAAGCAGCAGACAACGAAACTGACAATTGAGAGTATAGTTATTGGTTCCGAACATTTTGTACACGTAAAATAAAATAACGGAGTTATAAAAACGTAATTTACTGAAAAAAACATTACCCTCCGCTATTTTCATCATCATCATCATCATCATCATCATCATCATCCGCCAATTGACGTCCACTGCTGGACATAGGCCTCCCCCAGAGAGTTCCACAAAGATCGGTCGTGAGCTGTCCGCATCCATTGGACACCCGCAACCTTTACCAGGTCGTCGCTCCATCTTGTGGGGGGCCTTCCCACGCTGCGCCGTCCAGTGGTATTTTCATAAAGTGGTAAAACTTGAAAGTGACAACTGTAGGCTATTTTTCATGATGGGCAATGTCTTCAATGTCCGTTTGCTAAAGTACTGGATAAAATTGCCCAAAGCCATAACTTATTTTCTGATTAGCTTTTTCCAATAAAACTACTATCAATGTAATCTACTGTTCTCATTTCATTACAGGTCATGGTTTTTTTTTTTTTCATTTAATACCACCCTGTTTTGAGAAATTTATGTCTATATTTTGCCAAGATTTTGCCCGCCAAATAACCAACCTCACTCAAGAAGCTCTAGCAAACAACTAGATGAAGATAGACGCAAAAGTCATACTTGGTGTTGCTTCTCACATAATCTATTTTATACTAAAAATAACCAATTTATTTAAAATTCAAGTTTTGGGAAATGTTTCCCCTGGAGGCAAAGTGGGCTAATTTTACGGTAGTAATTCTATGTGTATTTAGCTATATTTTACTAAAACCTGTATCTTAATACCTATAGTCAACTAATAGTCTAAAATTCACGATATTACATGGTTCTATGTTGTGGTCATATAACTTACAAGGGCAATAAGGTTCTATGTTTATTTGATTGATATTATTGTAAGTGGTTATATCATATATAAAATGTACTTAATATTTATAGTCATATACATTGAATTTAGGCTGTGTGGTGCGGCAGTAACAATATATTTGCCACCTACCAAGTTGGGGAACATTTCCGATGGGTGTTATAAGAGTCGACTAAGGGACGGTGCTACGCTGATCCAATTATTTGAGATGGAGGCAGGGCAGCAGCCTCATCATAATGGACACATTACTGCAATCACCAATCCGTTTGCCCAGCGTGGCTATTATGGGCATTATGTCCTACCTAATGTACCCATACCCCATACGCATAAATAAAATAATAGAAGAGGTCCACGTCAAGACCACTGTATTAGACTGATGATGTGATATTGAATTTGATAAGAAGGTATCCTTTTACCATTTAAGTGTATTTATCTCATAAAATCATCTATAGGTACTCATATCCATCAGTATAAGCATAATAATCTTATTATAACATCGATCGACCGATCTTTTTATTAGAGAAACGTGGCCTGCATGCATCGTATCACTTATATAATGGTGTTTCATACTTAATCGCTCAAATCAAACTAATGAGGTGCCGTGTTCCACAGCCTTAGATACCATGGACCCTTTGATATTAAGACACCTGAATGGATGCCTTGGTATACCAGCATAGAAGAAAGTGGAACATGCCATGCCAGAGGACCTAACCCGCATATGTGCCAGCCATCCTGGAACCCTATGATAAAGCAACAATCCTTATCCCTTTGAGATAGCAGTGATGAGTATTTGTTGTGTTGCAACCTCAGTGCGCAAAAGTACTCGTTATCACCAGATCGGCTGTGGTCATATACTCATATGCTGACTCCAGCGGCAGCGGTGAAACGCTGGAATGTGGAAGACCAAGCTAACCACGAATAAATAAATATTAATATATATAGTCTTTTTCCTTTTTTAGTTTTAGTAGGTACACACGCCAACCCAGTTAACTCTATCAAAGATTTCGATTCTGGACCGTGTACGTGTTTCACTTAGTCGATTTGACCAAACTTTGATTCGAAATATAACGCTTATTTTCGAATAGTCATGTCAAATCTCCATAGTACTTTAGCACTACATATATATCTGAGAGAAAGCGTTATTCTTCGAATAAAAGTTTGGTGAAACGCAGCCTTAGTTTTATTTTCAGTGACGTCTCAATTGTTTTTTCTTAAAATCTTGAATTGGTCCCGATCTGTCTTTGTCACCCATTCTTGATTCGTCGTTGTAACTGGGGTCAACTATATCAACTTTGGTAATTTGTTGTATTGTCTATTTCATATTGCTCATTTAAGCCTTCGTCAACATCTTCTTTGGGTGTGTTGCTCTAACTACTATCTTGCTATACTATATGCTAACTATAAAAAATTAGTGACACAATCAGAACGGCATCAATTTAAGAACTTAACATAATAACATACGACGACTGAGAGTATAGTTCGTGAAATATAAATTGGTAACTTTCTACCTACATTATAGTAAAAATAAACGTTCAATTTATATTTCTCGAACTATACTGTACGCTTAGCACATGATTGCTATGTCAGTATGTTATCGCTACATGTATAGATTTTCTATCTTTTACCAACAATATGAATAAAAGGGAGATGGATAATCTATCTCGCGGCGACATATTGTCGCACTGAATCATAACCCTAACCTTTTCAATGCCACGGCAAAAACAGCAACTGTCACTCCATCCACGCCACCAAAGTGTCACAAAGGAATTTGTCAAAAACTATAAGCAAGTGCGACTAGGTCTCTATTGATCTGTGACTTGTATATCGGTCTTTGGCGTTGAAACAGTGGTACCAACATAACCGTTATCGCCGTCCACAAGGTTTCAATTAGATTGGACAATGACTGATATATTGGTAGGTACTGATTAACAAGAGAGTTTCAACGCCAAAGACTATTTGTAAGTCACAATCCACAAAATAATATGTAACTATGCACGTGCGTAAAGTTCAAATTTAGCTTTTATAGTTTTACGTGGCGTTGAAAAGGTTGAAGCAAGTCACCAGTCTCACGACTCACCAGTCAGCTATTTGGAATATAGTTGATTTTTGTGGTAAAACATGTTAGTTTATTGGTGTCTGCAAATGACATTGCATTTATTCGTAACTCTTACACGCATCCAGTCCAATTGCCTTATTCATAAAACATCAAGACACATTAGTTAACTGTGTTGGCGATGAAATGATTATATTTAGCTATTTTTGTAACGAACAGGTTGTGTAGCCAATATGCCAATCGCTAACATTCAGTCGCGAACGAAACTCAACTGTCTTCGTCACACCAATAAGAAAGAGTGACAGAGAGAAAACTACGATACACTACCTGCTCAGCGTAGCGTAGCGATTGGCACGTTAGCTAACATAGCTACGGACTCAGATCTATCGACCTCTTTTGAAAAGCAAGTTCAGTTTCTCAAAAGAGGTTGGTGACAGATTGCAAACTCTGTTGCCAAACTTAAAGAAATCTGCATTAACAAGCAACTCGCAGCTACGCGTCTTTTTTCAATTGTATAAATTAAAAAGAGAAGTGTGGCGGCAAGTTGATGTTAAACACAAGATATGCTAGCCTTGCTATAGGAATTAACGTGACTGTAATCATAACATTACCTCCTGATAACAGTAGGTAAGGACATTTTTTCGCCGCCAATGAATTGATATAACTGATAAAATATATGTTCGTTTAACACTACGAAGCTGATACTTACTTTGTTGAGTTAGTTGTTTACATGCAATTTGTTGCTTTGCGTGTGTTGCTCGCTTTTATTTTTTGACGTGGCGGTGAAAAGGTGAACGAAAAGGTGCCACTTTGTCACTTAAATTGATGGCTTTTCCTTTTGACATAGGATTTAAAACAAATTGGCAGATTGTAGTGTATTGCGTCCTTTTCCCTTAACTACGTTCGGTTATGCGTTTAAATTTGGAACTGATTTTAAAATTCTAGTGGGTCTCTATTCCAGTATCCATAAATATTAAAATAGTAAACGACACGAAACGTCATTTCAATACGTTTTCCTTATACAAGCCATACGACATTCAATCTCGATTAATCGGAGAATAGGCACCACATGTGATTGTCTATTTGTTCAAATCAATTTTGACAGGAAAACCACTATTATTCCGTTCCCAAGAACGCTAAACGTAGCGTTCGCGGCCAAAAACGTTTGAAAGAACATTAACCGTAACGGAAACTTTATAAGAAGAACATGACATGACAGTTCATCTCTTACAACAGATTTAGGAAAACCGTTATTATTCCGTTCGTTGAGAACAGAATCGGCCATTAAGCGTTCCGTCAAAGAACATTAAGAAGTATCGGTTAATGAGAACAAAAACTTTATGATTATGGTTTGGGGTTGACGTATGGTAACGGTTTGAAAATAATAACGGTTTCCGATCCCTGCTAATGCGTATATACGCATAGTTAAAAGGAGAGGCCTACGTCCAGCAGTGGACTAACATAGGCTGATGATGATGATGATGATGATGAATGGTATTGCAAAAAAATAGTTTTTACAAATATGTATTATTATTTAGTATCCAAAAACACGATTACAAAAACCTCGTTTTGTGAGAACGAATTCATACAATACCGTGTCTAGATTTTTCAATGTAAATTTTATGTCACCTTTTTTTATAATATTTTAATTAGACGTAAAATAAAGTTTATCTGGATGCGGGTGGCACAGGACCGGTCATTGTGGCAATCTTTGGAGGAGGCCTATGTTCATCAGTGGACGTCTTTCGGCTGATATGATGATGATGATGATGAAAGTTTATCTTTGCATTATTATTTTTATGAAATATACTTTATGAGTAGGTACTCTAATTTATCTACTAAATATTTTAAACACACACGGGTCTTAGTTGTGTAAACGAACATACTTTTAATTATGTCCTGACGTTTTGGGCATGACGTTACACCCGTGGTCGCAGGCAGACTGGCGAGAGAATGTATCAACACTTTCGAGCTGCGTGGGTTTTTCGAACTACCCGCACTTGGTCTTGATTATTCACTTCTAGGCTAGGGTTGTCACTAAGCCTACACACAACACTCACAACATCCAAAGGCTTTAAAATTGATGTTTCACCACATTTATATTTGTAAATCACGGGATTCCACGCGGACGAGATACCTGTCCCCTCATTTTGATTAAAATTCCGATGTTTCTTAATTTTAACAGTTACGTACTTTTTGGCTATGATATATATGCTCGGTTGAGAGGACTTTCGGGTTATGGAGCTCAATCCAGTGGTTTGGTCCGGACTCCAACAATTGCTCGGCCACAGCAGACTTCAGACAGAGTGATAATCATTAAAGTTTAAACCAATATAATTATCTAGTAAACCTTGGCATATTTTTTTAGTTTGCTCTAGCTATATATACATACACTACCTAATTGAAAGTATCTCCTAGCTAAGGTGCTACCAGGATTTATTTTAGTTACTCCGTTATAGTATCACAAAGATGAGCAATTTCTTAAAAAAAAGTACACCGAAACTTAAAATACCGTAGATACCCTAAGGCAGTGGTTAGACGGTCAGTGACTTTTGATCAGTCTCACACCAGTTCAAAGACACATAGTTTAAATTCGCCTGGCATCAGTCAACAGACAACAGGACTGATCAACTGAACCGATGCCAGAATTAGCATGTGGGCAAGGCCGCGGATTTTGACGAATTCGGAGCTTAAAATTTGTCTTGCTCATAAAACAAAACTGACAACATCTAGAGAACTCCAATCAATTTTAAAATATTCCCCTATGCTCAGTTACATGTAATCAAATGAAATAGCTAATTTAGCTCTTTATTTAAAATTAATAAATAAATATTTCTGCCAAAAACGTAACATAAGTCGAGTAATGTTTTCGACTACGAGTACTTAAAACCTTTTTTTTTCATATTATTAGACTTGTCAGCATTAAATGTTTGATTTTAAACCAAATTAGAATGATAAACGATTGCTTCGTTCATTAAGGACTTATGATATGTGAACAATTTTACTGTTTTCTTTCCCTTTACTTTTTGGGTCACCATTTCCAAACTTACGTTACGATACTTGCGTAACGCTTTTTTAAGGTCATATTTAAGCCAATGTTGGTAGAAATTTGTTTATCGACACTAGGAACTCTTATTCTAGTAGGGCAACACCCATAGGCACACTCACTCCCATTAATTCGTTAACAAATGGTTGTCACAGTGCACGCGGCGAAAGTTTTAGCAAAAAACGTCTAAAGTGGTAGTGTGATTTTTACGGTAAGTAGTGATTATTATTAAACCGCTGTTTTTTCATACGAAAGGGTTTAGTTTCAAACGTCAGTAGCATGTATTATTATGTTCAGATTGCAATTATTTACCAAGATAATCAACCTTTTTTCAAATATACGTTACACTTATGTTACGAATACGTTACATTTTTACAAAACGTAACGTATTTTTTATGTTACGTAACGAAAATATGTGGTAAAGGGAAGTGCACACAGAAATTTACTGATATCAATGAGTTTTATTAGATTTTGAATGACAGCATACTGTAACAAGTGTTTGCGAAACAAATCAAATTATTTTGTTATTTAGGCATTTTGATTTGCGTTTTTTTAAGTAATTAGCTGTTTCCAGTGGGTAATTTTACCCCCCTAGGGCTAATGAAATACAGTATAATTTATTAACGCGTTTAATAGTGTTAATTAATAACAGTTCAATTTCCATTTAAGCATTTATGGTGATTTATTTAGTTTATTTAGTTCCAAAGATTATGGCATTAAAACATTTATACATACTGTTAATTTAAGTAATTACTAAGTATGAGAATTTACATTATATGGGTGTATTATTATATCTGATTAAAACAACTATTTAGTGATAAAAATATGTTTTTTTTACGACCTTTATTTAATCAGAGTTCATACCAGTATGAGCTGAGCTTTATAGTAACTTTCGTTGCGTTTTATGGTAACGTAACGTTTTTTTTTTTATGTTATGTCTGTGTCACATTCGTCAAAATCCGCGGCCTTACCCATGTAACTGATGTCTTCTGCTTGAAATGTGTACAACTAAAGTTAGATTTGGTCTAAGCACAGCTCTGAATTTATAAAATTGAAAACTTATATAAATATTCACAAGTGCTTTGCGGTGAAGGAAAATATCGTGAGGTAACCTGCAATCCATCTGCAAAGAAATTCAAGGGATGTATGTGAAGTCCCCAACAAGTAAAATGGTCAGAATACAACACAATAGGTACTACATTATCCGCTTACATTGTCATCACTCATAAATACTTTTTATCATTTCCATTTAGCACTTTGTCAGTCAATTATTTTCCAATCAACGGTCATCAAATTTAACAATAACTCGTATTTTACACGTGAATTCCGATATATCAATCCCGCCAAATAAGCTCTGGATTTGCAATAAATCATAGCAATTGTTTACAATGACAGGTCGGGAGTTTAATTTAACTTTTCAATAGGTACGATTGTACAAGTAATCTGGAAAACAAATAAATTGCTCGATTATTTACGAGTTTCAATCGGGTTTTCATGTGGTACCTACAGAAAAAGATATCGACAGGACACTTTAATGTCATGTCAAACGGAAAGAACGACATTGTGTGTACTATATTTCCTATTTTCTTTGGAATAAAGTAAAGGATTAGGAATGAAATTCCCACACCATTTATTCAGCCGTGTGGTGACGGCAGTAAGAATACATTTGTCACCACTGCAACTCCTCCTGCGGGTGTCGTAAGTGTCGACTAAGGAATTACAATGTTATTTGGTAAAAGATTGATGATGGACAGCAGCGTCATCATAGTGGACACATTACTGCGATCGCCAATCCGCTTGCCCAGCGTGCCGATTATGGGCATTTACCTCCTAATGCGTCTATACGCATAGTCAATAGAAGAGGCCTACGTCCAGTCATGATGATGATGATGACACAGTATCTACATTATTTTAGTCGTGGTGAGCGTTAACGCTTGAATCCCTCCTTACGCTCAGGATTGTAAAATCCATCACTTCATTCGGGCGTCAATGAACGCCCTTTCCGAAAATATATAATTTTGATCCCATGTCACACAATCTATTTATCAAGGTTTGAACTTCGAATTCTTCACCATTTCAGATTTCTATAGTCAACCAAAAATACAACCTACCTACTCAAAATACAATTTCTGCTTGCATGTCCGAATCCTCCCTAAGTCCAGTCACCATTATATCGGAACATCCAGGGTGCTCATAAATATCTAACCAGGTCTTTATTATCACTACGTTAGAGTACATGTCCAGATATATTTGATCACCGTGGCCGTTTAGATATATCTGATGGCGACTGTCCATCTCTCCATGTACGTAATGCTGACAAATGGCGCCATCATTCACGTCACGAAGGAGATAAAGCGGCCCTCGATACTGAAGATATTTTTCGTAGGAAATGAAAGGAAAATTTCAACGCCTTGTGGGACGGAACATATTTTGATGTTTAGAAATAGAAAATACAGTGTAGGTAGGTCGCAGTACACATTGGCCCAATGCAGTCTAATATAAGCTACGTCGAGCAAAGCAATCTCGTCATCTCGCTCTATCGCATAGATGTGTCCCACATTACTGCGCCACTGTACTGCGGTCGTATGGTGATTAACGATTTTTAATGTTATTAATTATTGACTATTTTGTTATTTTTTGAACAAAGAATTTTGTATTATTGCTACCTACCTATGTTTAAGATTAAATAGAAAAGAGTTGAAGGGAAATATTAGTGTTAGTTTTAAGTGTAGTGGTAAAACGGACTTGACATAGAAAATAGATTATTTTATCTAAAGAAAGTTATACCATGAACTTACCTCAGAAAATGCTATAAAATCTCGCTAGTTTCATCAAGTTTTTATTCTTTGTCCATTACCCTTTCTCGCCTTTAAAACTAATCAAACTACTAACTTCGCGGAGTGAAGTTTTAGTTTTTGTGCGCCGTTTCTTGATTCCTTTCAACTTTGTTGGACATTGGAGGTAAGAACTAAATGGAGAAGACTTTTATTAGTAGAACGCAGTGGCAGAGCAAAACAGCAAAAGTAGCATATCGTCGGGAATAGTGCAATACCGCGTAACTAACACATGCAGATAAAGATTAGATTCCATAGAAGTATGTTTGAAAGAAGAATCTTATTGACATGTGTTAGATACGCGGTATTGCACTACTCGTATCCCCGACGATATGCTACGGGCCCACACGGGGGGACCCGAGCAAGCTAAAAATTCGCCCGTATTAAAAAAAACAATATCTGCCAAAATAGAGAAGAGCTAAATTCAACGTCAGAAAGGATGGCTAAGTATTATGCCAGTAGAAAAGGGCAAATATTTCAAGTATACTTTTTAGGGTTCCGTAGCCAAAATGGCAAAAACGGAACCCTTATAGATTCGTCATGTCCGTCTGTCCGTCTGTCCGTCTGTCACAGCCGATTTACTCGGAAACTATAAATGCTACAGTAACGAAATTTGGTAAGCATATGTGTTGTATGAACCGCTACAGGATTATGATACTAAATTGTAAAAAAACCATTGGGGTGGGGGCTCTCCATACATGTAACTGAGGGATAGAAATTTTTTTTTAGTTGTATATAAGCGTGTGGGGTATTAATGGAAAGGTCTTTGAAAATGATATGAAGGTTTATCCATCTTATTTTTATTTAAGCAAATCGTTTTCGAGATATCAGCTCTCAAAGTCTGAAAAATGTGTCCCCCCCCCCCCTCTATTTTTTAAACTACGCGATATAAAATTCTAAAAAAAATATATGTTATGTACATTGATAAACTCTATCAACGATTTTTGGTTTGATTAAATTATCTCTTATAGTTTTTGAGATAGGTAGATTTAACTGTATTTTTTTAATAATAAATTGATAATGGTACGGAACCCTTCGCGCGCGAGTCCGACTCGCACTTGGCCGGTTTTTTAAATACTTGTAACTAGCGGTTATTTACCGCTATAACGTGTACTACGCCCCGCGCCTGTTTAATGGCCGCCGGCTCTGATGGAACAAAATCAAATTATTTCATAAATATTTTGATTTGCGTTTTTAAGTAGTGTTAAAACCTGATGGGATTTACATAATATATTAGTCACACCAATCCTATTCTCCTAACGCCTAACTGCTCCGGACAACCCTATACAGCCTGGATTCCCTAGCCCTACCTATATGGTACGTCATTTGATACGTAAATAAAATAATGTAATAACGTCAGAATGTCTGCCCCATGACTCAAGCCTAAGATAGTGGTAAGTATCTTAACTAATCATATAATGCTTTATTGATTTCGATGCTACACAATGTGTGTCGGTTAACTTTAATCTAATTAAATAGATAAATCCACTAAAAAGCGATAATTCGATTATTTGAGAAGTAATTTTTTTATATAGCATTAAAGAAAGTGATCCTATTCGACAAATTTGGATTTTATATAATCTGAACAGTCTAATCCTTCAAAAAAATGTTTCATTACATTTCCCTTCATTTGATAAAGTGTTCGATTGCAATTTATCTATCGTTTGAAAAACTCAGTGTGGATTTGTATAATTTTGAAATAGCAGACTGGATTTATAGTGTTATCTGTCTGCAGATTTTAACACAGAGTTTACATCAACTGACGTCTATATTAAACAAGCTTTTCTTGCTGATTGGTTTTGATGGACTTGCCATGTCCAATTGGAAATGTCTTGAAATGTCAATCAAAATATAATTATTTTCTTTGATCACATTTTTATTTTATAATGTCATCTCCTGACATTTCTCATTCCCGTGTCCGCTCTAGCCAGCATAAACCAGTTTGCGGCGGTAAAATCTAGTTCGAGCTAGATTTGGTAACTAAGGCACTGCGGCTAGGAGCTCAAACTGCTAGACTGAAGCTGTGAAATTGTAGGAAATTCTGACGTTCCAGATAAATCACAATGAGAAAACACATTGCTTTAGAGCAAATAATAGTACGTGCGAAAAGGAAATTCGTGCAGGTAAATTCACCAAAGATCGAGTGAGTGACAGAAAATATCTATGTGTGGATGTCATAATGACAGTACATGCAGGTTGGTATAGCAAGGCCACATACACACAACGATAGATATCATTCATTTAATTCATTCCATTCGTTCCAGTTTTGGTGAATCGACCTTTAACTCGTGTCGATTTAAAAAGCTCAATTCGGTCGTCTTTTAAGCTATCGCCACTCGTTTCGATCTTAAATTTTTGCACTTGTATCGTACGACATTCAGTCTGATTTATATTCAGATGACCCTGCGAAGTTTCAACCTGACAAGAAACGCCAACTTCTCACACTAGTGCGTAAATAAATCACTGAGGTGAAACAATATATTTTGTATAAAAGTTCGAAATATAATTAATCGTAATGTTTTTTAATAAATTTCAACAATGTGAATATTTTCTTCGGTTACCGCGAGGATTACACATGAAATAAAACTATGAAAACCCCTGTAAAGTGTTCGAAACGTCGGAATGAAGTTAAAATTAGTTAATATACGCGAGTTTATCCGTTTTCATAGTTTTATTTCAACAATGTTGTTTTATATTAACAAAGCTTCTAATAATCCTTATTTGGGTTTAACGATTGGTACGTATTAGCACATTCCAGGTACAGGCATACATTTTCGTTAACTTTTGTATAATCTCATAATAGGCTGAAAGGCGACAAAAAAAGATTTACAATCATTTGATACTCTGGCCTGTAAAATACAGCATCTATTGTTAATACTCGTATTAACTCAAACCGTAAACGTACATTTTAGAACTATTCGAATGACCCGATATTCTATCTACTACCGCAAATAACTAAAAAACATGGTGAGCTTTATTTTTGTAAAAAGTTTGTGATCTTCTTTCCACCTAACCACTAACAAGGTCACAATAGTACAATTTCGTCGAATAGTACAATTCGATGCAAGTGCAAAAATTTTTTTTTCGACGATTGTGAAAGTTGGAGCCCGAGAGAAACGAGGGCGACAATCACCCGATTTAAAAATAAGTCTTTACACGTGTATCGAACGACTTTTTTCATACAAATGCCTTAAATAGAGAAATTTACGCACGCGAAGCGTGCTCAAAGCTTACTTTTCCGCACTAGTTAGGAAAAATATTTTTGCAGTGGGATTGCCTCAGTGCTATCCTTGGTTGTAGCGAACCGGAATCAAATCTTTAGCGCATTCTAGCAACAAAATATTTGGCAATTTTATATAAGTGTCATCCTGCGATACACTATTATGTATTTCTGTGTCTACCTACAGTATTGTATTTACTTTTAGATTATAAAATAGTTGTGCTTAATAAGTATTTGTTGTGTATAAACATTTTTTTTTATCTTCAATAAAAAATAATTAAAAGTCATCAAAACATAATATTTCGTAATTTATAGTAATTTTAAAACAATTTTTAATCTTGTTCATAATAAAACTGTAAAAATATTGTAAAATCGCTTTTGTAACCGGGTCAAAATTATTTTCGTTGTCTTGTTTCATAACACTCTGTCACGCTTTTAGTTGCTGTTTCCACTCAGTATATAAAAAAAATCCGGGGCACTTGTATTTATTTTTCGCGCTAGATTTTAACACGTTCGCCTCCGGTACTGTTTCACTAAGTGCTTATACTATGCCGATCGAAATTATCTGATTGAAATCCTATGCCTGTGACACGCATGTGTGACCGAAAAGATTGTACTCCTATGCCGGTGACACAGCACTGTGTCAAAAACGTTCGTATTTCGATGCCACTGGCATAGGAGTGAGAACTTGATTAGATTAATGCTAGTGGCATAAGAATAAGATTACTTTGATCACGTATGTGTGTCACTGGCATAGGAGTACAGCTTTTTCGGTCACATATGTGTGTCACCGGCGTCGAACGTGTTAATCCATACAACAAAACATCCTCTTAGACAAAAATCACCATTGCGTCACGTTTTTTAAGGACACAAAATAAGGTTCCATCTCTCAGTCTATAACATCCATGTGAGGTTTTCCGTAATCCTTCAACATACTGGTTCGATTCAATCATATTTGTGGGGATTACAAGCTTAAGCTGGCAGGCTTGATCATCATCATCAGCCTATTTAAGTCCACTGCTGGACTTAGACTTCCCCTGGTTGGATTGCAAAACAATTGTACATAATTAAAGGCCTTTAAGAATTTTTTTAACGTTATTATTCTTGTGTTACGAAGTTAAATTATGTGTAACATGTTTTGGCATTGAAATAGGAACACAAATTGAAATTTTCTATGAGCAATCAATAATACGAACCTATATATTTTCAATTTGCCCCTTTTACTACTGCCAAAGGATGTTAGACAGATCATACTACATAGTTTGTTTCTGTCATTTGTGTGAGACTCATTCATACTAGAATAATATTTTAGGCGAGTTACTTACGTTTTTAAGTCGAAAAATGCTCGACATCATCGAGCAAACTCCGGATATGAGGAGCTTTTTCAAGAGCCACTCGCCATAGCTGTGCGACAAAGCCGAAGAAAAGCTCATCATATACGGAGCGAAACATGACGTTTTGTCTATTTAACCCATTCATTGCCGACGTCTCATATTTTTGATCATCACGCAGTGGCGCTGCCTTCTTCGCGACGTCGCGAATTCGCATCCACGGCATCACGTTAACATTTCAACAGACACGAATTCGCGTCCGCGGCATTCAGTTATTGTTGTTAATTGATATCAAAATAATAGTTTAGAATACGGTTACTAGCGCCATCTAGTGTAATTGAAGATAATGTTGTCTATGAACGTCTATGGATGATGAATAAAATTCGTTAGTCGTCAACCGTTACTCGTGTGTTTTATTAGAGGTTATGGGCTTATCCCGTATTTAAAAGTGAAAGTATAAGTTTTTTGCGAGTTACATTAGTTTGTGTGCTTGAAAATGACTTCAAATTTTCTGACTAACGTGCCGAAGCTCAAAGGTCGTGAAAATTATGATGACTGGGCGTTCGCGGTAGAAAATCTGCTGATACTTGAGGGTGCGAACATGTATCTGAAGCAAGAACCTACAAACGCGACAGCAGGCGCAGATCTAGCAGATGCAAAAGCACGAGCAAAACTTATTTTGACGATAGATTCATCGTTATTTGTGCACATAAAGAATGCAAAGACCACGAAGCAATTGTGGACAACGTTGAAGACTTTGTTCGACGATTCGGGATTTTCGCGGAGAATTACTTTGCTTCGTCATTTAATATCTATCAGATTAGAAAGCAGTGAAAATATGACAAATTATGTGACGCAAATAGTGGAAACTTCGCAAAGATTAAGCGGTACAGGTTTCGAAATTAACGATGAATGGGTGGGTTCGTTGATGCTTGCCGGTTTACCAGAACGATTCATGCCGATGATTATGGCTATCGAGCACTCTGGAATCAGTATAACGGCTGATTCAATTAAAACTAAATTACTTGATATGGAATCAGCTCAAGTAAGTGAATCGGAATGCAGTTCGGCATTGGTTGCGAAAAGTTACTTAAAAAATAAAAGTAAGTGTCAAGGAAATGGCGGCGGCGCCGGCAGCAAGCATAGACAACAAGCCTCTTATACGTCAAACTCAAATGTCAACACGAAAATTATAACCTGTTACAAGTGCAAAGAAATTGGTCATTATCGAAGCCAATGTCCACTTTTAAATGAAAAACCAGAGAAGAAAAAACAGACTAACGCGTTTAGCGTTGTTTTTCTCAGTGGAGATTTCAATAAAAACTAGTTTTATGTCGATTCGGGTGCTAGTCAGCACTTCACAACGAACGAAGATTGGTTGCAAAACAAACAATATTCGCCGAGTGTTCCCGACGTAATTGTAGCCAACAAAATGAAAGTACCTGTTTTGTGTTCCGGCAATATGGAAATAACAACAAGTCATAGCTACAAAGTGAATGTGAAAAATGTGTTATGTGTACCTAACCTCACAACTAATCTGTTATCTGTTAGTGAGCTAATAAAAAACGGAAACAGTGTTATTTTTGAAACTGACAGGTGCCTTATTCTGAATAAACTTGGTCATTTAGTGGCAGAAGCAGATCTTGTAAATGGTGTTTACAAATTAAGATTGGAAACAGCACAGGGCTGCATGCTTACTTCACCAATAGTTGATGGCGAGACATGGCACAGAAGGTTAGGACACATAAATAGCAATGATTTGAACAAGATGAAGAGTGGATTGGTTGACGGTATAAATTATCATGGATCTTTTACAGGGAGTAAATCGAACTGTGAAGTGTGCTGCGAAGGAAAACAGTCAAGGCTACCCTTCTCTTCGGGCACCAGAGCTACAGAAATCCTGCAAATCATCCATAGTGACATCTGTGGCCCTATGGAGAAAAATTCAATTGGTGGTGCAAGATATTTCATTCTTTTCATTGATGACTTTACTAGAATGACTTTCATTTATTTCCTGAGGGCAAAGAGTGAAGCATTAAGTCACTTCAAGGAGTTCAAGTCATTAGTTGAAAACATTCAGAACAAGAAAATCAAATCTTTAAGAACAGACCAGGGACGTGAGTACTGTAGTAAAGAATTTGAAGATTTCCTGAAGAGTGAAGGTATTGTGCACCAGAAAACCAACCCCTATACAAGTGAACAAAATGGGTTAAGTGAACGATCTAACCGTACAGTAGTGGAACGTGCGAGATGCCTACTGTTTGAAGCAGGCTTAGATAAGAAGTTTTGGGCAGAAGCTGCTAATACTGCTGTATACTTAAAAAATCGGTCAGTATCTTCTGGAATAGAAAAAACCCCATATGAGATGTGGACAGGAAAGAAACCGAATTTAGAACATTTGCGTATCTTTGGTAGTCCTGTTATGGTACACATCCCAAAAGAAAAGAGGACGAAATGGGACAAAAAGTCCAAGAAACACATACTTGTAGGATTTCCTGAAAATATAAAGGGATATCGAATTTATGATCCCATCAAAAACTTTATCACAACAAGTCGTGATGTGGTCATACATGAATTAAAAAAGAAGAGTGACTCAGTGACAGTGTGTATAGAAAACACAGATTCAGTTGGGGAGTCTGTAGAGGAATCTGTGGTTAAATTAGAGTCGCTTCATAACTCCAGTATGTCTGACTCCGAGTACTTTGATGTTGATGAAAAGAACGTACAACAGGATGGAGAGCAGCAGGAATGGAGCGATACTCAAGGTACAGATGCTACAGATACTTTACAGTTAAAACCTGAAATATTGCGAGAACCTTCGAAAGAAACTTCATCAAGAACTGAGGCTACCAGTACAGCGACTGATGTTGAAAATGAGAGACAAAAGCGACAGAGAAAGAAACCTGAGCGTTATGGCTTTGCAAATGCATGTACCAGCACTTATGTGGGAGAAGACGAGATGACATACAGTGAAGCTATCAGTGGACCTGAGAAACAACAATGGTTGCAGGCGATGGCAGAAGAACTGCAGTCATTTGCAGATAACGAGGTATGGGAAATCGTTGATGCTCCAGATACCTCAAGTGTAGTGCAGTGTAAGTGGGTATTGAAAAAAAAGCGTGATTGTGATAACAAAGTGAGATATCGTGCACGACTAGTAGCTAAAGGTTTTTCACAAAAGGTTGGTGTGGACTACCAAGAAACCTTTTCTCCTGTAATAAGACATTCAACCTTGCGCTTACTATTTGCATTGAGTGTACAGTTAGATATGGACATCACTCATTTAGATGTCACAACAGCTTTTCTTAACGGTCACCTAAAAGAAAATATTTTTATGCATTTACCAGAAGGTTTTCCTGTCACCGATTCAAACAAAGTGTTGAAGTTAAAAAAGGCTGTTTATGGCTTGAAACAGTCATCGCTTGCTTGGTATCAAAAAGTAGATGAAACTTTGTGTAGTTTAGGATTTACCAAGAGTAAGCTTGAGCCTTGTGTATTTATTAAAAATCACAACAATAATAAGAAAACTATAGTTGGAGTCTATGTTGATGATTTTTTGGTTTTCTCAAATCATGGCACTGAAAAAGATAAACTAATTCAGGAATTAAGTAGAAGGTTTAGAATCAAAAACTTGGGTCATGTGAAACAATATCTAGGCATGAGAATTAAAAAAAATGGAAATATCATTACTCTAGATCAAGAAAATTATATAGAACAGTTGATCAAAAAATTTGATATGGAAGATTGTAATACTGTTGAAACTCCCATAGAATGCAAATTGAATCTACAGAAAAGTAATGTTTGTGAAGAGAAAATTCCATATCAAAAACTCATAGGTAGTTTGATGTATTTGTCAGTGTTAACACGACCAGATATTTCATATGCCACAAGTTACTTGAGCCAATTTAATAATTCTTATTCTCATGTTCATTGGAACTATGCAAAGAGAGTGTTAAAATATTTATTGAAAACAAAACACTATTGCTTGAAATACTGTAAAGGAAAATCAGAACTAGTTGGTTATGTTGACGCTGATTGGGCAAGTGACATGCTTGACAGACGGTCCTACACAGGTTTTTGCTTTATGAAATCTGGTTCTGCTGTTTCCTGGGAGAGCAAAAAACAAAGAACTGTAGCTTTAAGCTCTTGTGAAAGTGAGTACATGGCTTTATCGGAAGCTTGCCGGGAAGCCATTTACTTACAAAACCTAGAAGTAGAACTGATGGGTTTTAGTAATAAAATTGTTATTTTCAATGACAGTCAGAGTGCATTGAAGCTGGCAAATAATCATCAATCGCATAAGCGATCGAAGCACATTGATGTAAGATACAATTTTATTAAGGAAGTGATTAATAATAATATTGTAGAAACTAGTTATTTGCCAACTGCTAATATGCCCGCTGACCTGTTAACCAAAGGTTTGCCTGAGGTGAAACATTATAGGTTTATGAAAACACTTGGTATGGTTCAGAAATTACTTTAATTGTTTTTAATACATTTGTGGAAAACAATTTCAATTAATATGACATGTACAAGTTATATTCTCATTTCTTGTCTGTGTTAAAGTTTCACCAGTTTAAAGTACCTTTGTATTATTAGTTTATTTATTATTTTGATATAGTGGAGGTGTTGTTAATTGATATCAAAATAATAGTTTAGAATACGGTTACTAGCGCCATCTAGTGTAATTGAAGATAATGTTGTCTATGAACGTCTATGGATGATGAATAAAATTCGTTAGTCGTCAACCGTTACTCGTGTGTTTTATTAGAGTTATATATCACACTTGAAGGACGCGAATTCGCGTCTCGCATTAGGTTATTTCACACTTGAAGGACGCTAATTCGCATCCTCGGCATCACGTTTATGCATACACAGGACGCAAATTTGCGTTTTCGGCATCCGAGATAAGAGTTATGAAAATTACAAATGCACTGAATCCAGAAACCCGCGACGGTACAATATTATCCTTCATAAATAAAATATCATTTTAGTATCAGCTTTTAAAGAACTGTGATATATCTTTCAATAATTTGTGAGCGACCCGCGTTAAATATAATTTAAGTATAAACAATGGTAAACCCTAACATGCAAAAATGACTTTTTGCTAACTAGTGCGCAAAAACGAACTTTGCGCACGCTTCGCGCGCAGTACCTAATTTCTCTTTTTAACGCACTTGCTATGAAAAAAGTCGTCCCTTACACGTGTAAAATTTTTTTTTTACTCGGGTGATTGTCGCCCTCGTTTCACTCGGGCTCCAATTATCACCCTCGCCGAAAAAATGTTTTCCCGCACTAGTTAGGAAATGTACTATTGCTTGAGTTATAATATGTGAAGGGTCTACGGAAAAAACGTGTCCAAAGCTTAAAAAAATCAGGGCAAATTCACACCTTATTCTGTTAAAAGTAAGGTGGTTTTTCATTCTGTAATTTGAATTGACTAGACATGTTCTTTCCTTGGACCCTTATGTGTCACTCAAATACACCGTGTTTTTTTTGAATTCCGTTAAATTTAACAGGCTGCTTGGTACGTTAATTGGAGCTACCTGGCATATTGCTTTTAGACAAAACCGAAAAAAAAATTTTTTTTCGTTTTCATACATAATAAATGAAATGGTAAGTATGAGAGAACCTTAACAATAAGATCTCAGGTGACTGACGGCACATGTCAAAATAAGTTTCATTAGGATGTAATAAAGGTTGCAATAACAGTAAGAGTTAAGATACAAGTTTCATAGACAAATTGATTAATTTTGACCTAAATAAGCTTTCCTTTAATTTAACGGAAAACAATAAAAACACGGTGTATAAAGTTGTGCCTTGTGCCAAACCAGCAAACTTGCACTTTTCAGTGTACAATCACCATCAGATATATCGGAGATGTCATGGCCCTCAAAAATATCTAAACATGCATCCTAACGCCGTGACGAGAGAGGCGTGCTCAGATATTTATGAGCACTCTGTCCGTTCCGATGTATTTGATGGCCTCTGTAAAGTACATTTCATATACGAAGGCCTGATTCCACTTGACAAAGTCATTAGGCGTCAACAATAGGATCAGTGACAGCAAAAGATACCGGGCCAGACCCTTTTGTGACGTGATATTTTATGTATACCTCGGTGTATGACACGTGCCAATTTGTAGTGGACCAATGAAATGAATGAAGCCGTGTGGTGACGGCAGTAAGAATACATTTGTCACCACCCCAACTCTTCCCGCGGGAGTCGTAAGAGTCGACTAAGGGATTGAATTAGTGTCACTAACCATTCTTTGATTTGATTGATGACGGGCAGCAGCGTCATCATAGTGGACACATTACTGCGATCGCCAATCCGCTTGCCCAGCGTGGTGATTATGGGCATTTACCTCCTAATGCGTCTATACGCATAGTTAGTAGGAGAGGCCTACGTCCAGCAGTGGACTGAGATAGGCTGATAATGTGAATTAAATGACAAAAGTTTCGAGTGGCATCGGGCCTTCGTATTTGAAATGGACTATACCAAGTTGGTCAAAGAAAAATAAAAACATGGAACACGGAATCCTCAAAGTTTCACGGTGCCAGTGTCAAAACTTTATGGAAATGTAGAGAACAATGTTTCGCTTGAAAAGTTTGAGATGCCCCCAATACCTACTTGAGTCAGAGGCAGTTTTCAATGCGGGCTACAGTTGTTCTAAAGTAGCAAAACTAGAAGTTTAACGGGCGTTCAAAATTAGCTACACCATATCAACCGAAAGACGTCCACTGCTGAACATAGGCCTCCCCCAAAGACTGCCACAATGACCGATTCTGCGCCACCCGTATCCAACGAACTCCTGAGACCTTCAGCAGGGCATCAGTCCACCTTGTGGGGGTGTGTCTAAGAAAATAAATAAAAATAAAATAAATAAATAAGTAGGTAATAAATGTATGAGAATGACAGATTCGTACGAAATGTCACGTGACTATTTCCATACATTATTATGGTCACGTGACTTCTCGCTTGTCGTATACGATTGCAGAATGGCATCTTGGATAGGCCTGCTGTTGTAATTGCAATCATCATCATCATATCAGCCGAAAGACGTCCACTGCTAAACATAGGCCTCCCCCAAAGATTGCCATAATGACCGGTCCTGTGCCACCCGCAACCAGCGGACTACTGCGACCTTCACCAATTCATCAGTCCACCTTGTGGGGGGCCTACCCACGCTGCGCCTTCCGGTAGGTGGCCGCCACTCGAGAACCTTCCTGCCGAAACGTAATTTCAATGCTTTATTATTATTTATTTCATACATTTTATCACTTACGTCTGATCAATAAGGTTGAATATTGCTATATTGTTTTGTTCTTGACCGCAATGAGATAGGAACTTTCGCAAATTGCTACAGATTCTAATAGCGTAGAGAATAAAGGCGATGTAACAACCCGGCCATCCTACTAAAAACATGACCTCAACAATTATGGTCTTCGGTAATCGGGTGCGCTTTCATTCACATAACTTTTTAACTCCTAATATCGGAAGTCCGAAAATGAGTCTCATACAATTTTGTATCATAATGATCACTCTTCATAATTTCTATTATAATAAAATATTGAAACTCCTAATTATTCGACTTCATAATGTTAATGTTCATACATTTGTTTACACTAATTTTTGTTTTCATATATTTCTTGATCATAAGTGTTATATATCCTATACATTGAAGTTCATACTGTCAATAGTCATACATCTCTTTAATATATTTTTTTTTCTGAAGGTGGGTTAGGTTAGGTTAGAACTGCGACCCTCACAGAACCGAAATTCTGCCAGGAAGGTGGGTTAGGTTAGGTTAGAACTGCGACCTTCACAGAACCAAAATGCTGCCAGAAAGGTGGGTTAGGTTAGGTTAGAACTGCGACCCTCACAGAACCAAAATGCTGCCAGAAAGGTGGGTTAGGTTAGGTTAGAACTTCGACCTTCACAGAACTAAAATGCTGCCAGAAAGGTGGGTTAGGTTAGGTTAGAACTGCGACCCTCACAGAACCAAAATGCTGCCAGAAAGGTGGGTTAGGTTAGAACGGCGACCTTCACAGAACTAAAATGCTGCTAGAAAGGTGTGTTAGGTTAGGTTAGAACATTTTCTTCTAAATCTAAAATCTATCGTTGAGCCATCAAAGATCGAGTAACTCCTAGATATATGTCGCGTCGCGGTACACCCCTTCGTCTTTGCGTCGGGGGTTACAAATATGTGACAAGTAAAGTATTCTGAATATAAGAACATATGAATCAAACACCTTCTTAATTGAAACATTATGAAATAAAAAATTATGAGGACTGTGTGTTATGAGTTCCGATCATAGGAATTAAAATACCTTTATTGTATAAACTTATTCTAAATTATGATATAAACACACAAACAAAGAAATCTTATCTAAAATAAAAACTAATAATCTAAATAGAAAAGGTAAAAATACATTTAATAAAAAATACTTACCTTAAAAAAAAACCCTTATAAAAAGAATACCCCGTCGAGCAGGTCTGTCTGCGGCATGGACCCCATGACGCTGGCAGCGTTCCCTCTTTGGATCGCAATGCTGATCCGTTGGGAAAAATAGGCGCCAGCTCTGGGGTCCCCAGAAGCGCGGATCAACTGGGACGACAGGGAATTAAAATGTATGAACATAAAATGTATGAAGAAAAAAATTATGAAGAGTGATTATTATGAACTCCAATCCGTAGTACAATCGTAAATAGGAATACAAATTTTATGAGAGCCAATATGGACCCGTACCCTGTGGGATCCTACAAATAATATCATATAGAAACAGCTAATAAACCTCCTAAAATAAATCTTCGAAAATAAAATACTACTGCACTTTAAATAAAAGACCTAGGAACCTGTTTTTTTTGCTATTAAATTTATAATTCATTTTGTAAAAGAATTTGGCGCTCCATTATTTTTAACGTAATTCATTCTCGCTCAGCCCTAATATATTTTGAAATGTCGCTTAATTCTACCTCTTATAATAAGATTTTAGACATGGTTTTGGCTACAAAATTTGTCGACTACATAGATTTTTATACCGTCATTCGACCTGCGTTTGAAACCTATTTTTTCGATTTTGTCGCTTAGTATGTTTTTCCATATATGCATTTACATTTTCTAACGCGTTACACTTATTCAGTCGAGTCGAACGCTCGCTTAAGGTCCAAAGCTATGGCAAGAACATAACAGTTGAGAACCCAATCAAAGTTTTCTTACCGGTATCACTAACTTAGAGCTATGTTTATTCTCAACTCCTATTTAAAGCGGAAGCAATCAAAACTCCCGTCTATTCTGCGAAATAATCAGTGCTGCACTTGGAGGTTCTGCTTTGGATTCTTTATGATTTAGTTGGAAAATAATACATTACATCAGAGGCCGGGAAAATGAGGATTTCCGACCAAGTTGATAGGTAACGAGGCCGGGAATCCGTTTTCACGCCGAGGCATGTATAGTGCTTTTCTCAAACATACAAAGAAATATAAAAAAAAATAATGACAATGTAGTCGACATTAAAAAAAACTTGAAAAGTGTTATGAAATTCCATTTCCATCCCAGTGAGTTACTGCGCCCTAAAAGCGATACTTCCGAATCCATTTTAAGGAACGTAAAGACAATATTTCATTGTATGTTTGAGAAATAATAATTTACAGATTTCTGCACAAAACTAACTACTAAAGAATGATAAACAATAACGGCTATTGATACGGTATAAGTACTAAAGTGTGATTACTGCAGTTTTACTTACATTCATAGCAGGAAATTAAAAATCTTAGGATAGTAACAGTTAACGAAATTAAAAGTTTTGATAATTAATTATTTTGCTGTACTTCATCAAAATGTAGTATCCTGTACAATACCATTAAGATCTTAGCCCGTATTAGACAAACACTCTGCATCGCAAGCAGTGTATTCAAAATTCATTCTACAATCGTATACGATAAGTAAAAAAAAGTAAGAAACAAAAATAAGTAAAAAAAGTTTTAAGTTAAACGGTTTTTATTGCACCAAAAACTAGAAAATAAAATTTAGTTGTACCTACCCGTAGATGCTACTTTCTGTAGATTACTCACGTGAAACTATTATCACTGTAGTCTTCCCAAGTCGGATGCTGAAAGCCACGTTTAGCCTCTATGTCAGTGGATTAAGCGTTACCTAATCGGACACTTTTACCAAACTAAAATAAAAACGTGGGGCGTACGCAATTGTGATTAAGTCACTATAGTTATTTAAGAACACACAGCAATCAAGACAGCAATAGTGTAATAAGTTTTGTTCTGTCCTTGATAAAAGCTATTTATCTCTGTAGAAGTGTTGGAACAGATGGATGATTAATTGCAAAATAAAAGCTACAATTACATATTTTGAACTTGTATGTTTCTTTATAATAACGCCCCACGTTTTTATTTTAGTGTGGTAAAAGTTTCCGATTAGGTAACGCTTAATCCACTGACATAGAGACTAAACGTGGCATTCATCATCCGACTTGGGAAGACTACAGTGATAATAGTTTCACGTGAGTAATCTACAGAAAGTAGCATCTACGGGTAGGTACAACTAAATTTTATTTTCTAGTTTTTGGTGCAATAACAACCGTTTAACTTAAAACATTTTTTACTTATTTTTGTTTTCAAGTTTTTAGTGCAATTGTTAAGTTAATTTCCGATACTATATCTAATTATGCTATATCAAAGATGTTGTTTGTAAAGGTGCGTTCTAACTAAAAAAGCATTCGCTGTTCTAACCTCCCACTCTACGAAATTCAATCGGTATACAAAACGTGATTGGTTGATTTCGTAGAACGGGCGCTAGAACAGCGAATGCTCTTTTGGTTTAAACGCACCTTAATATGCAAAATAATGGACATTATTTTATGTGTAACGAGAGGGGAATCCCTGCTGAATAGATATTTTTAGAAATCCGACAAATTTTTTTTAAATTAAATATCTCGATTGAAAAATGAAAACCAAAGGCTGGGCGTGGTTAATGTACCTACGTACCTAAGCTTGAATGCCCGAAGTGTCTCAAATGGACGTGTTATTCATACAATACCTTAGGTGACAGAGATCTGACAATAAGGAATCAATTAATTTTGTTTATTGAGAAAATCAATATTACACATTATACAAGTCGAATTTCGTGACTATAAAATGTAAACTCATTCTCTCAGTCGACCAACCGGAGGACCGCAGGTCTGACGGAAAGTCCGACGCGAACCGAAAGCCAAAAGGGTTAATCCATGCAATCTATCAACCGGAGGGCCACAGGCCCGACGGCACAATGGCACGCACTACGTGAATCCGAGAGACTCACACTCTCTGTCTATCAACTGGAGGACCGCAGGTCTGAGTGCACGTCCTACGCAAACCGCCTGCGCTGTCAGCTTATCAACTGAGGGCCGCAGGCCCGACGGCACGCCCTACGCGATCCACTCACGCTGTCACTCTATCAGCTGGAGGGCCGGAGGCCCGACGGCTTGCCCTACGCGAATCACTCACGCTGTCACTCTATCAACTGGAGGGCCGCAGGCCCGACGGCTCGCCCTACGCGATCTACTCCCACGAGGCAAGATAACTGTCTTGATCATGTAATGTTAAAAATTAATAAAGCTAAACTACAAGCCTTAGTAGGTATATTGCAGACTTCAACGACCGATCACTTTACTGTATTGTTATGTTTATCCAAAATGAAAACAAATGTTAAGGTAAACAAAACTAAAACCATAACAGACTTCGATGCCGCCCTAAATGATTTAAAGAACAAAAACCTTGAAAATATCTTGCACAGTAATGATCCAAATATAATTATAAATAATTTGATATTATGAGCTAACATCGATAATACATAAACACACAGAAATAAGAAACATACCTAAACAATACAGAAACATTAAACCTTGGATTACAGCAGGAATTTTACGATGTATACGCAATCGGGATAATATGCAGAAGCAATTAAAGAACGATCAGTTTAACGAAACACTAAAAATAACATATAAAAGGTATAGGAATTATTGTAATAAAATAATAAAAAAGATGAAACGAAATTACGAAAGGGAATTATTATGTAAATCTACTAAAAATAATAAGCAGCTGTGGAAAAATATAAAAACCATTACATACACTAATAAAAATTATAATACTAATTCTGAACTAGCACATTTAAAATCATCTCCTACTGCTTCTGCTAATTATGTCAATGGGTACTTCTGTAATATAGGTAAGCAGCTTGCTGAAAATATTAAACCTACCACAAACGACCAACAGTCATATTTACAAAACATTCCATCTCAACCTAATTCCTTTACACTCTCTCAAACTGACAATGAAGAAGTGCATTGCATACTATAATATCTAACCTGAAAAGTGACAGTGCTCCAGGTTGGGATACTATAAGTTCCAAATTTCTTAAACATGTTAAGTCAGTCGTAACACCTATCATAACGCATTTAGTAAACACCTGTTTTGACAAGGGCATTTTTCCAGCCCCTCTTAAAAGGTCTATAATTACACCAATTCACAAAAATGGGGACAGAAACGATGTCAATAATTATCGGCCCATATCTGTACTACCGGACTACCGGCGATATCAAAAATATTAGAGAAGGTATTAAATATTAGGCTGCTTAACTACTTAAATAAATTCACTTTACTATCTTCATCCCAATTCGGATTCAGACCGGGAAAATCTACGGAAGATGCTGTATCTGCTCTAACTTCGCAAATAGTTGAACATATGGATAATGGGTCAAAATGCATGTCTGTGTTTTTGGATATAAAAAAAGCATTTGACACCGTTTCTGTCCCCATACTGTTGCACAAAATGGAACGAATGGGTATAAGAGCAACACCGCTCTGTCTCTTTCGTGACTACTTAACTGATAGAAAACAGAGAGTGAAATTGGGAGACTGCGCGTGTACCAGCGAGGACGAAGACGTGACATATGGAGTACCTCAAGGATCTGTGCTCGGTCCAACGCTGTTTTTAATTTATATTAACGACTTATGCGACTTAAAAATCCCTTGCGCAAATGTATTTTCGTATGCTGACGACACGGCTGTTGTCTTCGCTGGTAAATCCTGGCAAGATGTTAAGATAGCTGCCGAGGCAGGATTGGGAATTATCAGTAAGTGGCCGGAAAACAATATACTTACATTGAATATTACCAAAACCAATTATATTTGCCACAGCATAAACTGCACCACACAACCTGACAATAATCTTACCATCAAAATACATAACTGCTGTAAAAATAGATTGAACTGTTGTCCTCACACCTGTCCAGCTATATCGAATGTTGATAGTGTTAAATATCTGGGCATCTTTGTGGATCGGGGACTATCATGGTATCAGCACCTCGAATACGTTGTATTAAGACTACAGAAACTAAAATGGATTTTCAAAACATTAAGGCATGATGTTGTCCCAAGAGCGCTCCCCGATCCACAGCGACGTAGCAGAGATCTCATAAAAGAGATCTATATTTCGTTAGTACAGTCGATTGTAAGCTACTGTTTACCGGTATGGGGAGGCGCTGCTAAGACTCGATTCATTGATGTAGAGAGAGCTCAGCGAAGTCTCCTCAAAATTATGTATTTCAAGCAGATGTGGTTTGCAACTGAAGAACTGTATAAGACATGTGGGTTACTTTCAGTAAGGAAATTGTATATTTTAACTTCCGTACTGAGAAGACACAAAACTACAACTTTTGACCGCAACATTTTGGCAAAACGAAGAAAAGACGTTGCCATGTATCCACCAAAAACGAAAAGTATTTTTGCGAGTCGACAATATAATAAACGCTCATGTCATTTATATAATTCTTTAAACAAAGATCTAGATATATACCCAAAACCACAGTATAATGTAAAACAAATAGTAACAAACTGGTTAAAAACTAAAAACTACTATCAAATAGAAAAATTGCTCGAATATGTAACCTAGTATCTTGCACACACAAACAAACACACATCCACACACACACACACACACACACACACACACACACACACACACTCACACACACACACACTCACACATTAGCAATTAGGTTTTAGTTATTAAGTAGTAGAATACCATATAAAATGTAGCTATGGAAGAGCGGTGCCTCCTAGCACAAGTTATTTTTGTAAATAACTTAAATGGAGACGCCAGCCACTATTCAACTTTGTACTGATTTTTAAAGAAATAAATTATTATTATTATTATTTGTATCTCTCTTTGATCACGGGCCTATAAATCCCGGTCTTTTGATAGGCTTGCGCGGGGATACAGATCCAACACGTAGAGGCCCTTTGGAGAAATTTGCTGTGTTTTACACCTGCTGCAACCCATTCACGGGCACAAAAATAGATATCCTTGAACCGGTCCCAGCAGGCATATAGAGGCTATTGGAGATTATATGGAAAAGACTAGTGGGTTATGGTGATGAAGGTTGGATGGATAAGAGATGGAACCATTGGAAATAGGTCCGGACACCTGCCATAACAATGATTTCTCTTTGCTATCGAGGCAGGCGGTGACTTGCCGCCGACTAGATGGGCCCCCGTAAATGCCGTCACAAGAGACAGCCAGGGGCAACACCGGTGTAGGCGGCTCAGGAGTGTAGAGAGGTGTACACCGCTTTCTGCGCAGTGGCTTGACGGCCGCTGCACCAACTCGCGACTTACGCAAATTTACACTTCCACCCCTGGAGCCTATAGCTCTGACGACTCCTCTCTGGACGGCCAGTTAAGGCAAGCCAGAGCTGAGAGTCCTACGGGTCCCCTTGGGGTTCCACTCCGACCGACGAAGACACGCCGGAGGCGGGGACCCTGACCAACTCTCGGGAGCACTCGGGTCCGTGGGGTCGTTACTCCCCAACAGCTCGCCACAAGCTGCCCTGCGGTCTTATTATTATTATTATTACTCCCGCTTTCACTCTATCAGCTGGAGGGCCGCAGGCCCGACGGCTCGCCCTACGCGAACCACTCACGCTTTCACTCTATCAGCTGGAGAGCCGCAGGCCCGACGGCTCGCTCTACGCGAACCACTCACGCTGTCACTCTATCGGCTGGAGGGCCGCAGGCCCGACGGCCTGCCCTACGTGAACTACTCACGCTGTCACCTTATCAGCTGGAGGGCCGCAGGCCCGACGGCCTGACCTACGCGATCCACTCACGCTGTCACCTTATCAGCTGAAGGGCCGCAGGCCCGACGGTTCGCTCTACCGATCCACTCACGCTGTCACTCTATCAGCTGGAGGGCCGCAGGCCCGACGGCACGCTCTACGCGAATCACTCACGATATCACGCTATCGGCTGGCGGGCCGCAGGCCCGATGGTTCTCCCTACGCGGTCCACTCACGCTGTCTCTTTATCAGCTGGAGGGCCGCAGGCCCGACGGCTCGCCCTACGCGAATCACTCACGCTGCCACTCTATCAGCTGGAGGGCTGCAGGCTTGACGGCTCACCCTACGCGATTCACTCTCGCTGTAACCCTATCAGCTGGAGAGCCGCAGGCCCTACAGCTCTCCCTACCGATCCACTGACGCTGTCACTCTATCAGCTGGAGGGCCGCAGGCCCGACGGCTCGCCCTACACGTTCCACTCACGCTGTTACTCCATCAGCTGGTGGGCCGCAGGCCAGACGGCTCGCCTTACGCGAACCAGTCACGCTGTCACTCTATCAGCTGAAGGGCCGCAGGCCCGATGGCTCACCCTACGCAATTCACTCACGCTGTCACTCTATCAGTTGGAGGGCCGCAGGCCCGACGGCTCGCCCTACGCGAACCAGTAACGCTGTCACTATATCAGCTGGAGGGCCGCAGGCCTGACAGCTCGCCCTACGCGAGCCCGAAGGCCCGAAGGGTGAACTCACACTATCAACAAGAGGACCGCAGGTCCGACGCCACGTCCTACGCGAACTACCCACGCTGTCAGCGATTATGGCACACTAATAGCGGTTATGGTAATATTGCAGTATCCGATTTGAGGAGTTGGAAGTGAGTATTCAATGTATATGTTTTTACCCATTAGTGAAAGCATTACTTTAAATTCAACATTTTGATAAACCTGGCGGTTATAGCAGGCAGTGGCACGTGTCTCAGCAGCACCAGGTTTGAGGAGTTGGAACTCATATTAAATCCGTCTGTATCTTTTCGTCCAATGTTCCGCAGGGTTAGAAGACGAAAGTCTTTGATCAGTGCAGTGTATGTTGCCAGTGATGACATACGGTACTAAACCGTGGTCGCTTACAATGGGCCTCATAAGAAGGCTCAAAGTCACCCAAAGGGCAATGGAGAGGCCTATGCTAAGAGTCTCTCTGCAAGATAGGATTAGGAATGAGACCATCCGCAGCAGAACCAAAGTAACCGATATAGCTCTTCGAATCGCTAAACTGAAGTGGGCGGGGCTCGTCGAGCGTGGAACCGATGGCCGTTGGGGTGGTAAGGTTCGCGAGTGGTGGTCACGTAACGGAAGGCACTCACAAGGTGGACTCATGACCTGGTGAAGGTCGCTGGATGCGGGAGGCATAGGGCCGGTCCTTGTGGAAATCTTTGGGGGAGGCCTTTATTCACCAGTGAACGTCTATCGGCTGATATGATGATGATGATAATTAAATCCGTATGTTTCTACCAAATATCTAAAGCAGTACTTCAAAATCTACATGTCGCTAAACCTAGTGGTTGTGGCAGGCAGTAACACTGGATTATCAGATTTGAGGAGTTGGACGTTAGTATTAAATTCGCATGTTTCTACTTAATATATCAAGAACTTCTTTAAAATCAAGATATCGATAAAAGGTAAACCTTGTGGTCATTGTAGGCAGTACTGCAGCATCAGGAGTGAGGAGTTGGAAGTCAAGATCAGGCTGTTAGTATTTGACTATGCCAAACATGCTATACTTTCATTTTCACGTGTCTAACACTCTCGGTTAAGGTAAGCAGTACGTCTGCAGCATCAGGCTTTGAGGATACAAGGATACAAATATTATAATATTGCATTGTCATGGGGACTTGATAAGAGTTCCAAATTTTATTGATTTCGGTGCAGTAGAAGTGGTCGAAAAATCGATCACAAGATTTGAAGCATCGACGACAGTTGATACGCGGTGAAGTTAATAAAAACCGTTTAAAAAAATTCTAACGAAAAGTCACGTGACCATTTCGGTACGGTATTACGCCCACGTGACTTATCGCTAATTGTGTACGATTGCAGAATGGCCTGCTGTTCTATAGTCATAGTATCTTTATTCATAAACAATACAAGATTTTTTTATTTGAAATAGGCTTACTCGTGGCCACAGACTAGCCAAGGGCAGAAACGCGGCCTACGATGGAGTGCGTTTGCCCAGAAGGTGCCTATTCACCCTTGACTTGAAGGTTGACGGGTTAAGGTGCGTTCAAACTAAAAGAGCATTCGCTGTTCTAACCTCCCACTCTACGAAATTCGGTCGGTACACAAAACGTGATTGGTTGATTTCGTAGAATGGGCGCTAGAACAGCGAATGCTCTTTTGGTTTAAACGCACCATTATATGATCTCGGAAATATAGACGCCGGCAAGGAATTCAGATTGTGTTTGAATTAAAGTTTGTACATTGACAATAAATGTGACAAAATAAATATAAAAAAAACACAATTTCACAAAAACTTGTACCTAACGAGATACCGTGCAAACGAGGCTTTAATTCTTTTCTGTAGTCATATCGTTAAGCTGAAGTCTGATTTATCTGACCGTTACTTGCGATCCGATTCACGGAGAATTCAAAACGCAGACCAGACCGTGTAATTAAGTCCCTCGCAGCGAGAGATAAGACACATAAATCACGGGACGAGGGAAGAGGAACGAAGCACTTTCAACTTTGCCGATGTTTTACGACCATGGAGTTAGAATTTCGTTTGGTAACTAGTTTTTTTTTATTTCTATACATTTTTGTCAATCTTTCATAAATCGTAGTCAAAGCTTTGAAAATGACGGAGAAATTAAATGTTTTTTTCGGGAATGTATGATCAATTGTTTCCGTTTTTTTTACAGAAATAATCATTGTTATTTTCACTCCTTTCATCGATTTCAATTGACTTTTCCTCGATGACATCGTGTTCTCCTGGTATAAGTGAAAATTAGACCTAAGTCACATTGGTTGAGAGATGAAAAAGTGGAAACCGTCTTTGATTTTTTTGGAATAATCAGGAGAAAAAACAAGCTGTTTGGAAAGAAACGGAATTTAATCCGGTAATTTTCAACGCTTCGTCTCAAGGTAAGCTCAATTTAGGCTGAATTGAGCTTACCTTGATTTTGAGATTCCGTAGCGTCCTGTGACCTGTCTGGATGTTTTAAAATTAATAAAAATTATGGGTTTAAATAAGGCAGTCATCCCACCAAAAGCGAGCAAGCGAATGAGAGATTGGACGTGAAAGCTAGTTTTTAGTTCATTGCCAGCGTTTGTCTCTTATAGTTTCGATTGCAAAAAAAATACATAATTAAATGTCTTTAAAGAAACAAAAACAATGGCATTATCTTTGTGTTACGAAGTAACATTTTGTGTAACAACTTTTTTAGTACAGATGGTGCCTATTTTAGGCTCTAGTGCGAGAAGTGGGTCATTTTACGTCAGGTCAATAACTTCGGAGGGCCATCTGTACTAAAAAACGTACGAAAACGAAATTCGTAACTCGTGTCGATTTAAAACTTTCCCTATCGGTCGTGTTATAAAACATCGCCACTAGTTTCGAATTTCATGTTTTTCGCACTTGTGTCGTAATGTACTATATTGTCAGTGCAAAAGGCGATCAATTCAAATCTTCTATGAGCAAACAACAATTTGCACCTATCTTTTTAATTGTTCGCATTTTTCTACTGACAATGGTCGTTGGACAGAGTAGTGTCGTCCCTTTCAAATCAATATGCGTGAGAAAACAGGACGACACTACAATGTTGCCACTTTTTAATTTCTATTCTTTTTTGCTAGGCTGTATGTACATGTAATTATTTTCAAACCGACCCTATGTAAATATCATCGCATGTCATTCATTAACATTCAGGAGACAAACATTTTAAAAGAAAATAACTACCTTAATGTGTACATTTTCAAGAAATGTTGGCGTCGGCGCTGTGTTTTCCATCACGTTTTTTGAGAGTCTGTCTTTGATATTTAAGTCTGTGTTTTGCAACAGATGTTTTATCAGTTCATTGTTCCTAAAAATGTTCCTATCTACAGGGAGAACATTTCTCGATTCAAACCTTAAGATGAAAACATAAGACGGATATTTGAATAGCGCGTTTTTGTAGATTGGCTTATTTTGTACGACGTCGGTATTTAAAATAGGAATCGATGGGAATCGGCAAAATATAAGCAGCAATCCGTCTTTATGGGAATCGATTGTTTTGGGGACTGAGCTCCTTGTCTCGCTTTCACTAAGTAGCTTTTCTTTAGGTTTGAATGTTTCTAATGTGTGATGTTTGGTATAAAGTCTTTTTTTTTATCAACCTGGTTTAGTGTCCCACTGCTGGGCAAAGGCCTCCCCTCTTTTCCTCCATTCGGCCCGGTCGTTACATTTCTCCCGCCAAGTCGGATAAAACGCGTCCAAGTCGTCCCGTCATCTCCTCGGTCTGCCAATGCCCCGGCCAGCACCATTAAAGGTTTCTCGTGAGTCCCAGTCCGAAACCACTTTGGCCCACCTTGCTGGGTGCATACGGCAAACATGCCCGGGAAAGTAAGGTCTTACTTGCCTTTACTATACATATTAAGGAACTCGAACTTTAGTAGTAAAAAAAAAACCGGCCAAGTGCGAGTCGGACTCGCGCGCAAAGGGTTCCGTACCATTATCAATTTATTATTAAAAAAATACAGTTAAATCAACCTACCTCAAAAACTATAGGAGATAATTTTATCAAACCAAAAATCGTTGATAGAGTTTATTAATGTGCATAACATATATTTTTTTCAGAACTTTATATTGCGTAGTTTAAAAAATAGAGGGGGGGGGGACACATTTTTCAGACTTTGAGACCTGATATCTCGAAAACGATTTGCTTAAATAAAAAGGTGATGTATAAACCTTCATATCATTTTCAAAGACCTTTCTATTAATACCCCACACGCTTATGTACAACTAAAAAAAAATTCTATCCCTCAGTTACATGTATGGGGGACCCCCACCCCAATGGTTTTTTTTACAATTTAGTATTACATTCCTGTAGCGGTTCATACAACACATATCCTTACCAAATTTCGTTACTGTAGCATTTATAGTTTCCGAGTAAATTGGCTGTGACAGACGGACAGACGGACAGACGGACATGACGAATCTATAAGGGTTCCGTTTTTGCCATTTTGGCTACGGAACCCTAAAAAGGTACCTTTGTTCATATAGGTCCCATGGGAAACATTATTCAGAAAGACCATCTTAACACGATTTTTACAGTTGGGATCACGACCCGTAATCACCCTGTATATATATTAGATGTCATATAGTTCCCAAACAAAAAATACCAGGGTCACCAAGGCCCGATAATATCGAGATGAAATGGAATTCGTACCCACTTCAGCTTACGCTATTATTTACAAGCTGCGACCATAGTTATATAACATGGACGTCTAATGCCAGCTCAAAAATGCCCCCAAACACAATTGTTAAATTGTGCCAAGACGGGCAGGACATAGTGCTTTTCTTAACGCCACGCATATTTCGGCGCAACATCTTTGACAAATGTTTATAGAATATAGCCGATCAAAAGTTTGATGGACCAATCAAAACTGTTTTTTTAATGGTGGTGTAAGTTTTTATAGGTTGATATTGAAATTCATTACCGTGATGCATTGAAGAGGGGGGGTGACACTTGGCAATTTAGTATGGCGTATGGCTTCCATATTTTATTTGTTCGTAGTCTACAAGCCATTTTTCATTCGCACCAAAAAAAATATTATTTTCTAAATCCATCGCAAATGTATATCCAAGTATAAATATTGAAATGATACATATTCTGTGCCAAACCTAAACAAATATTTTTCGGCGCTATTTCAATATCAAAATATTGCATCCCTTTATATCACAATTTAAATCTATATAGACATGAACGTATCAAATTTTCACAGAATTTAAGTCTGTATTTCCATGTAAATAGGGGCTAAAATGGTCAGAATGGAGCTGGGAATACTTTTCTCCCAAGCTATTCGATAAAGTGTTGTAGCATTTATTGAAATTTTTACGACGTGAAACGTTTTTGCTTAAAGTATCGCTTCGGGTGCAAATATATCTGACACTTTAATTCATGGGGGTTTTTAGGATTCCGTTGCTTCTGTTCTTGGGCTTTAGGGTTCCGTAGTAAACAGGGAACCCTTATAGTTTCGCCATGTCCTTCTGTCCGTCTATCTGTACGCATTATAGCTCAGTGGCCGTTAGTATTAGACTGCGACCATAATTATATTATGTATAACATGGACGTCTAATGCCAGCTCAAAAATGCTCCCAAACACAATTGTTCCATTGTGCCAAGGGCAGGAAGGAATGTTTTTAGAATATATATAGCCAATCAACACTTTGACGGACCAATCACTTACAACTATTTTTAAATGGCAGTTTAAGTTTTTATAGGTTGGTATTGAAATTCATTACCGTGATGCATTGAAGAGGGGGTGGCACTTGTCAACTAAAAATCAGGACCATTATTGAAAGGCAATTTAGTATGGCGTGCGGCTTCCATGTTTTATTTGTTCGTAGGTACTAGAGCTTTGCAACTAGGTCCCTACTACGTAACGGTATTACTCTCGCCGGCAAAGTAGTAGAATAAAAAGTACAAAACTATTTTTTTTCGGGTTCCTCCCCTACTATTACTAAAGTGGGGATGTTTCTTTTTAAATCAGTTTTAATCCTAGAGTATTGGGTATCGCCAAAAAGTATTTTGAAAATGAAGCGTATAACCTTCCGTTAAATTGATTGCAATGCTCCTCTTAATATAACGCCGCGGGTATCACAAAATGTATTATTATAACTATCAATATCAATTTGTTTAATTAAAAACAAATTGATATTTTCTAATCATAAATTGATTACAGCGCCCTTTGAGTGGCTTAAGGTTGTAGTACCGTAGTCACTAGTGATTACCTTCACAATACCTTTGACTAAATTCGCTGTGATTCACGGAAGGTCGTCTGGTGTAATTGGAAGCACGTTGGACCGGCAATCCAGGGGAAGCGGGTTCGAATCCCGTGACAACTAGAGTCTATCGCAGTTGATTTTTTATATGGTAAGCACGTCTATTACGGCATTGTGTTATTATAACTAGCCAGCACCTTTCTAATTGCCATGGTTGATGCCAGGACATGATGACGCTACTATTATCTCTCTCTCTCGCCGATTTCGGCTATAGCGACTGCAACTTGAGTAATTAATTAATTAAAGGCTCGATGGAGTGCCCTCTCATGTGCCCTTAAATGACTGCAATAGACAATCTTATCAGCGAACGTGCGCAAACGTGAGCTAATGCGTGAACACCATCCACATACTATAGGTAGTTGCAAAATATTGCTGGTGGAGGTTTAGCTTTAAACGCACCACGCTTAGAGTTTTTAAACCGACTTCAAAAAAAGAAGGTTCTCAATTCGACTGATTCTTTTTTTTTGTTGTATGTACAGTCAGCTACAAATTTGTATACTACTTATCTCTGCAGCTGATTGTACGTTACCCGATATCTCCGAAAATTGTGAACCGATTTAAAAATTTTGTTTTGTGATCAAATGTGTATAACCCCGAAATGGTCCCTTTGGCACCAAGTCGGGGTCTAATGATGGGATCTTGGAGAAATCGAGGGATCTCTTCAAATGTTATAGGTACATGTATGTCGCTTTGGTAATTTTTATTCATTTACAAGAATTTGCATTCAGAAAGTAAGTTTTGATGATAAGAAACCAATGATGGAAACGATTGATGATAGGATCTTGAAGAAATTGGTTGAAGTTGGTTGTTTTGATTTTTTTAATAATGTGATTTTTTTATTGAAGTGCATCGGAGACCATATTATTATTACTATAATGCGGCGTCTGGTGTATTAGTCTGTGGAACAAACTAACGAAGAAAAAAGCAATTTGCCATCTCAGATTGGACAATGTAATGTAGTTCTTGGGCGTCCCCGAAGAGTCGTCTTGTTCTGAGCAATGCTAATACAGAGAAATCCTTCAATCACTGTTCTTACGATGTTATCAACAGTGCTGGGAACGCAGTTCCATTTCAGTCTAAGGAAGGGTATACATTGGTACAAATCGGAGCTGGCCTGCTACCACGAACACCGAAGTTCGGAAATTTCGGAGATTTGTCTTTATCACTCCAAAGAATACTCGCTACGCTCGTGGGTCAATTATGGAATCTTTCGCTACCTCAGGTCTCAATATTGGCACGACAGTTAAGCAACAACTTTGCCCCCTTGTATAATAAATGACTAATGTTTATCAGCCTAGTTGGTAGTGACCCTGCCTACGAAGCTGGAGGTTCCGAGTTCGAATCCCGGCGAGGACATTATTTGTGTATTTATTTATCACAAATATTTGTTCCTTGGTCATAGCTGTCTATATATTTAATTGTCTATATGTATCTATCCATTATATATATATCGTCGCCTGGTACCCACATCACAAGCCTGTAGGACTATAGGTCGAATTGTGTAAGATGTCCCAAGATATTTATTTATTTATTTTATGTTCTATATTTCCAGTTAGGTATAAAGCTACTTTCTTTCTGGACTCGTCCGTTTCAATGTGAACCATCCTTTAGGTGGATACAGATCATTAAAAAACGGCGGTTGGTCGGAGATACAAAAGTAAATTGTTAAGTAGATTTATTTCTTAGATGTTATTTTCAGATATTGTGGCTGAATTCAAATAGTGATGTTTGGAGAGTTTTTCGAGGCAACAACTGCATCGTATGTATTAAATTATATATCATTCTTTCGAAATGAGAGACATCTACTGTGTACTGCTACTTAAAAAATACAACTCAAAAATATGTATGAATCGACTTCAGTACTTCTATATACAAAAATAATCTTAAGTGTAACTTTATTTTAATTACATCTCATACTCATCTCATCTCATACTCACAGAACTGACCTTATACTTATTATGTCTCTCGTGTCAAAAGAATTATATATACTTTAATATGTACGATGCAGTTTTTGCCTCGAATAACTCCCCAAATAACACTATTTAAATTCAGCCACAATATTTGAAAATAAGTAGTGTTCGATATTGATAAAAGTTGGTAGGCTGGTAGAGAATGATGCTGAGCAATTTCCCAAAATGTCTTAAATGTGGTGGATTTTTTATCAATATTGAATACGTCGTGATCCAAATGGACAAACTTTTTGTGACATGTTCACCTATAATCTATCCTATTTTCATCCCAAACAAGTCTAAACCAAACCTCTCCTTAACCCCTTTTACATCTATTTAGCGGAACTGAAGAGTAATTACTTGCTCTAAGTACTCCGTCTTGATTCGAACGCTCGGAATTGCTTTCCTGTCTCGAATACTGATGTGGTTACAAATACTACGAGTAAGAGCCTCATCATCATCATCAAATCAGCCGAAAGACGTCCACTGCTGAACACAGGCCTCTCCCAAAGATTGTTACAATGACCGGTCCTGCGCCACCCGCATCCAGCGGATTCCTGCGACCTTCACCAGGTCATCAGTCCACCTTGTGGGGGCCTACCCACCCTGAGTAAGAGCCTACTTCGAGTAATAGTCGATTTCGAGGATTTGTCTTTGGCACTGGTCTCACCGCGAGCTACTAAGCTATGAACTATCGGCTATACACACGAACAAAAGATACGCACTCCCGTGTAAATAAAAGATACTGCGATACTCGCCCGGCGGTGATAGCTGATAGCTGGGCGAGTATCGCCGTGTCTCTTTTATTTGCACGGGAGTGCGTATCTTATGTTCGTGTTTATAGCCGATAGTTCATAGCTTAGTAGCCCGCGGTGAGACCAGTGCCTTAGTCACTCCAACGAAGGCGTCATTAGGGTGACAGAGACAAAGCTTGAAGTTTGCGGATTTCGAAGTTCGCGGTAGGGCCGCTGAACTTAGACTTTGTGCGGAAACTAAAGGCATCTGGCAACAAGGCAATGTCCAAATCTCACGTGCCTTCAGTTTCCGAACTTTACGAGTAGACACTAACTTAGCGTGGTCGTTTGTGCGATTGATCGCATTGCGAATTCAACAATTCGTTGAATAAAAATAAAACTGCAAAATTGTGTTTTAAATCATACATTTAAAGCGACTTTTAAAAACTTCAATCGTATAATTCGTAGCCTAGATGGTAGTGATCCTGCCTACGAAGCCGGGCGGAGGTTCCGGGTTCGAATCCCGGCGAGGGCATTTATTTGTGTATTTATTTATCACAAATATTTGTTCCTTGGTCATGGCTGTGTACCTATGTATTTAAGTATCTATATGTACATATCTATCTATTATATACAACGTCGCCTGGTACCCACAACGATAAGTTTAGGAAGACCCTTACTTTCCAAATCACGGTATGGCTATTCCTAAATCATCATCATCATCATGTTAGCCGAAAGACGTCCACGGCTGAACATAGACCTCCCCCAAAGATTTCCACAATAACCGGTCATGTGCCACCCGCATCCAGCGGACTCCTGCGACCTTTACCAGGTCATCAGTCCACCTTGGCCTACCCACGCTGCACCTTCCGGTACGTGGCCGCCACTCGAGAACCTTCCCGCCCCAACTGCCATCGGTATCGGTACTACGCGCAATGTGCCCCGCCCACTACCACTTCAGTTTAGCGATTTGTACATAACTGCACCAGGGTCTCGAGGGGAGCGAGGAATAAAACACCGAAATAAGTAATTTACTAATATTTTAATCCTCCACACACATTCTCACAAATAATATAAAATATCGATTGCGTCTCTTCATTCAGGCAAACAAACGTTAGCTAGTTTTTGCATGGTACAGCGCCATCTACTTTGGAACGACTACTTTGGAACTATCAATATTATCGACTTAAATCTAACGTTTGAACAGAGAGCTATTTCGGTTATTTTGGTTCTGCTGCGGATGGTCTCTAACTTCGGATGGTCTACTGCTCAATATTTTGAGTTAAATTAAATCAAAAATATCGTGAAATAGAGCACCCGTTTCAGAGTAAAGCCTAGATCTAAATATCGATTTGGGCTCGTCAGAGATAAAGTTAGTTAATCTCTTGACATTAGGGTTGGCAACCGTACTATATTGTATATTATGTCATCATCATCTCAGCCATAAGACGTCCAATGCTGAACATAGGCTTCCCCTCTGGACCTCCACATGTACCGGTTAGATACGACCTGCATTCAGCGTGTCCCGGCGACCTTAAGGTCGTCTGTCCATCTTGTGGGTGGACGTCCTACGCTGCGTTTGCCTAGCCGTGTTGCCCACTTTTCAACCCCACCGACCAGGTGGTCGGCATCTGGATCGGCGGATCGCGTGGGATGAGCAGTCAGGCCTGCGGCCCTCCGGCTCATAGACTGACAGCATGATTGGATCGTGTAGGGCGAGGCATCGGGCCTGTGGCCCTCCAGCTGATAGACAGCGTGAGTGGATTGCCTAGGGCGAGCCGTCGGGCCTGCGGCCCTCCAGCTGATAGAGTGATAGTGTGAGTGGATCGCGTAGCGTAGGGCGAGCCGTCGGGCCTTAGGCCCTCCAGCTGATAAACTCACAGCCGACCAGATAGCTGGCTGAGCAGATGCTCTGCGTGCAATGTGGCCAGCCCAAGCCCGTATATTATGTAGTATTGTATTATTGTACTGATCGTGTGGTAACGTAAGTATATTCATCACCCTAATTCTTCCCACGGGTGTCGTAGGAGTCGACTACGGAATTGAAGTGTCACTGACCGTTCTTTGATAGAAGATTGATGATGGGTAGCGTCACCATAGTGGATACATTACTGCGATCGCTAATCCGCTTGCTAAACGTGGCGATTCTGAGCATTTACCGCCTAATGCGTCTATCCGCGTAGTTAATATGAGAGGCCTACGTCCAGCAGTGGACTGAGATAGGCTGATGATCAAGTATATTTAGACTTTCTGTACTATAGGTATAGGTACCTACCTACCTAGTCCTATACTGTTGAAGAAAAATATAAGTAGTTACATATTTTGGGGGTTCTTACAATAGCTGTACCTCTAATCAGTCAAAAGTAGTCTTATGTAACAAGCGTGGTTCACAAAGTGCTATGTAGTAGGTCAGTAAATTTATAATTGGTCATATTTTAACCCAAAATAAAGACTTGACAAAAAATACTATATATTACGTGTGTTTTTTTGGAAAATACTATAAATCCACAAAAAATTGTTGTCAACCCTATTTGAAATGCCATCCGGGAACTAGTTTCTAACTACCATGTGATGTGGGTATAATACTAGTAAGTATCTATTGTGACATGTTTTTAGGGCTCCGTAAAAAAGGGAAAAACAGAACCCTTATAACTAGGATAACCCGCGAGTCTGTCTGTCACGCTTACAGCTGGCTTGCTCCGAAATACAAGACCGATGGAGTTTAAATTGGTCTCTATCTATCTATCTATTCAGCCCGTATCCACCCACTGCTGAGTATAGGCCTGTTCTTTATTACGCCACTCTTCTCGGTCCTGTGCTAACCTCATCCACATCTTATTTGTTGTGCGGCAGATATCGTCAGACCACCTTGTCGATGGCCTGCACGCCGACCTTTTTGCCCACCTTAGCCACCATTCAGTAACCTGCCTTGTCCATCTCCCATCTGTTCTTCTCGCCAAGTGTCCCGCCCATCTCCACTTCAGTTGTGTAATGCGTTTACCGACGTCCAATACTTTTGTTCGGCGTCGGATTTCGCTATTGCGGACTCGATCGACAAGGGATATGCCCAACATGGCTCTTTGTGCCACGTTCATTTTGTGGAGCAATCCCTTGGTGAGAGCCCAGGTTTCCGATCCATAAGTGAGGACAGGCAGCACACATCGGTTAAATACCTTTGTTTTGAGGGATTGGGGCCTAGGCATTCAGGGATCTTGGACTTGAGGACGTCCGCAAGGTTACTGAATGCAGCCCATCCCAGCTGGATTCGTCTAGCGACCTCTTTCCCCAATATTCCTTGGCCGAAAGATAAACAATGTCCAAGATATACATAATCATCCACAATCTCCACCTGGGAATTTCCAACAGTGATGTTTGGTGTTTCAAGTGGATGATTAGTCATGATCTTGGTCTTGGACATGTAAATTGGTATACCCATGTAAGTCGGTGACCCAATCATGGATGCGCAACGTAAATAAATGAATATCAAATATGGTTGCTACTTTAGGGGGGTAAATTATAAATTAAACAAAAAAGTTTTGCAAATTATATCATGTTATAATATATATCAAATGAAAAGGCTTATGCCGAGGCCACGACATTGGTCTAAGGCGACCGGCTTAGCGGAAAACCATACGTGCGAGAGGGAGTACCCATATCATAGTAGGGTGTACGCATCCCGCTCCGACTCATGGATTCGCTCGCCGCTGGTCGCCTTAGACCAATATCGTGGCCGGGCCTTTAGTGCAGGGATTTTAAATATAATTATTGTTGTTTGATTATAAGGTAAATAATATTGAAGTTATTTCAAAAAATGTCGAAAAATGCCATGGTGGCCCGGGACATTGCTTACTGGAACCAATATAAATCTATGTCAAATGGCGAGGTTTAGGCCGGAAGGCCGAAGGCCGAGCTGCGAGAAAATCGAGCTACCAAGCTTATAATTACCCCAGTATCGAAATAAGTCGAGCCTGAGGGCCCGATGGCGAAGCGTCAAGGCGAGAAGGCCTTGACATTTATTAATTTATTCAAATAACTATGATTGTATTGTATGTACGACTACGAGTAGATGATTATATTATATTCTTATAGTACGAGTAACTCAAGTAATGTGAAAATGAGATCAATTTGTAGAATTTCAAGCTCTGGTTTTGGCATTTACAGCGTACTCGTCATATTACGATCAATCTACCATTAGCCAGCTACACAGACATATTTCCGAATAGAATGCACAGCCAAGTTGCCAGTCGCAAACACTGCCACAAAGAAAACGCAACTGTCATTGTCACACTTAATAAAAAATATTGACAGTGAAAACTGCTCCACGTTACCGAGACCTAGCGATTGACATTTTGGCTACGCACTCGTATCGGCTTAGGCACTAATCCCACCAAAAGCAAGTTAACGATCGATAGCTCGACTGTAAAACCGAACAAAAGATAGTTGCTCCGATTGTCTTTAGTTCGTAGCCGAGCTATCAATCGCTAACTCGCTAGCTAGGTGCGTTCAAACCAAAAGAGCATTCGCTGTTCTAATCCCCCACTCTACGAAATTCGATCGTTACACAAAACGTGATTGGCTGATTTCATAGAACGGGAGATAGAACAGCGAGTGCTCTTTTGGTTTGAAAGCACCTTTAAAAAGTGTTTTACTTATCTAGTAAGTAAGTAAGTTCACTAGTAAGTGAGATTTTTTATTTTATTTTTGACAGTGCAACAACGATATTTATACCTACTTATGATTTTTTCTGAAATAGTATTAAAAATAAAGCCTTGCCATAATTACTTTTGCCGTAATAATTATATTACGCTGCCAGTTTAAATGTTTCAAATATACGTATATATACGAAAAACTACTTCTATTTATAAATATAATTAAGGTTAAACTCACGTGTATTTAGTTACTACCCGCGAAATGTTTCGGAGAGCGCGAATCGCTTGGCGTGAACGCGGGCTCAGTGCTTGATAATAGTGACCTAGGCTCTCCGAAACATGTCTTGTCAGCCTCCGTAGCCTAGTTGGTAGTGACCCTGCCTACGAAGCCGGAACTTCCGGGTTCGAATCCCGGCGAGGGCATTATTTGTGTATTTATGTATCAAAAATATTTGTTCCTTGGTCATGGCTGTCTATGTATTTAAGTATCTATATGTATCTATCTATTATATTTATCGTCGCCTGGTACCACCATCACCACCGTGGGACTAGGTCGATTTGTGTAAGATGTCCCAGATATTTATTTATTATTTATTTATTTATGTCGCGCGTACTGACTCAGTGCACGTGAGTTTAACCGGTTAATTATATTTATACTTATTATGTCTCACGCAAGTTCAAATTCAAGGACTTCTACTTAGTTATATATCTGTGGCCGGACAACACGCGATAGGAAGATTTCCACCCGTCACGGGAAAATAACAAATGACTATGGGGGAAAAAATTGGCCGCTTTTTTCTACAGAGTTACTGGATGTGGCTATGAGAGTGGTTATAATTAAATTGAACACAGATTTAGGAACTGGTCTCACCGCGACTAAGCTATGAACTATTGGCTATAAACACGAACAAAATATACGCACTCCCATGTAAATAAAAAAGTGTATCTTATTAGCTCGCGGTGAGACCAGCTATGCTCTTACTTATTCACACATTTGACGCTGCGTTCGTCAACGAGCTCGACGTCGAGACAGCCTTGTCTAAAATCCTAGCTGTTTTATTTGATATTAGGAATGGAGGCTGTGAGCGAGGTTGTGGGCGAGTTCGTCGCTGTTTTTCGTTAGAAAATACGAAGTTAGTACATTTAAACGTCAAACTCTCGACGACGCAGTGTAGTTCCAACTCACGCCGCATTCGTCGCCGAGCACTAGTGTCGTTTAAAGTACATTAGTGAATACCATTTTTAAACTCGACGCTGCCGCAGCGCTGACAGAGCGCTGACAGCAAGGCGATTTCCTTGGTGAATAACACTGCAGTGCCTTAAGGCCCAATTGAATAAATGCGATTTTTTCTCATCTCACATCATCACACATCATCAGCCTATAATCAGTCCACTGCTTAACAAAGGCCTCTTCTGGCATCACGATTAAAAAAAAATACATAAAGGCCTTTAATGAAAACAAAAACGTCATAATTTTTGTGTTGGGAAGTAAAATTTAGTGTATCAACTTTTGGCACTGAAAAAGGATGACAAATTAAAATTTTCTATGAGCTTTCAACAACACGAACCTATATCTTTTAAAGTTGCCACCTTTTACTACTGCCAAAGGTTGTTGGACAGAGTTAGCGATGGGTCGTTCCCGGTAACTTACCCAACACAGTATGGGGAATATTCCTAAATAGAAACTTTCCCTTGACGGCCCCCGACCCCGCGACAGACCAAAGAAGCGATGGCTAGATGTCGTGAAGGCTGCCATGAGTGTGAATGGGCTTACAGTAGAAGATGCCCAGGATCGCGTAAAGTGGAGGAAATGTAGCAGGAAAGCGGACCCTGGCAAAGGCCGGGATAACGCTTGGTAGAAGAAGAAGAAACTTCCCTAAAGTAACATTGGGAAATTACCGGGAACGACCCATCACTAGACAGAGTACAGTCAAGGGCAAAAATATGTATACACTTGTGCACCTTATTTTAACGACATAAGATAAAAAAAGTGTATACATATTTATGCCCTTGACTGTACACCACAAAGTTTGTATGATTAACTTCTGTAACACAATTGATACGATGGTGATTTTTGTTTTGATTAAGGCCGTGACCAAGTCACCATCATCATATCAGCAAAAGACGTCCACTGCTAAACATAGGCCTCCCCCAAAGATTGCCACAATGACTACCCACGCTGTGCCTTCCGGTACGTGGCCGCCACTCAAGAACCTTTCCGCCCCAACGGTACCTTAATTAAATAATGTACAATTTTCTTGCTAACGACCCTTATACAGTGTGTAAATCTAATACGGGCGATCAATTAAACCAGGCATGGAATTCATAAGTGTAATCATGGATTACAAGGTTTTTTTTAAAGTTACTCTTAATTATGACCCAACAGATTTTTTTTTAGATTATCGGAGCAGCAATGTAGGTACGAACATTTTTGTTATTGTTGATATAGCAGTTATGTCATCTGCTTTTGAAATTAGCTGTCAACGAGTGTTTGACTCGTGTATGTTGCTCTATATTGCGCGCCGAATTAATTTGTATGGATAATTTTTTAGCTGTAATTTTAAGTAAAAGTTATTTGAATGTACTCATTATGTCGTAAATTAACACCCGTTAAGAGCTTCGCCCGTATTAGACTTACACCCTGTATGATTATCGAACCACGAAAAAATATCGTATCGTGTAAACTAATACGATGTTGTATGGTGACGGCAAAGAATCATTAGTCCCTCCCCAACTCTTCACGTGGGTGTCGTAAGAGTCGACTAAGGGATTGAACTGTCTTTCTTATAGCGAGATTTGACTGCAAAGTCAAACTTTTTAATAGTTTTGTGGAGCTACTTTCTTAAGACATAAGACACTTATTCGTGGTATGGGTTTACAACAATAAGTAGTTAGCCTGGTTCCTGCACTAGGAAATCCTGTACTGCAGGTAACCAAAATTCGGAAAAGATACTTAAAGTAACCTATCAATATATGAATGAATGAAGATTTAAGGAATTTGTGTATAGGTACATAATTTCTACTGCACAATTTTGTAAGCTTATGTTAAATGAATAAATGAAATAAATTGGCGAAGAAAAAATTAATCAGCTAACTTGGACAGTTTTAAGGGCTGCACCATTTCCAGTAACAAAAAGTATATCTTCGTCATATTTTTTGCAACCGTCGGCAAGAAAGAATTTTAGCATTACATATTGCGAGGCATTATATAGCACAACAAAGCCCGGGATTAGTGAGATTTTGTTTAAGGAAAGAGGAAAAAACTAAGTAAATAAGCACATTTCTGACCCCTGTGTACTGCAGCACATTTGTTATTTCGAGGGAAGAACTTTTTGCAATGACATCTTGAGAATAGAACTACCACATAATACAATGTGAATTCTTGGGCAATGCTCAACAAAGGATTGCTGAATGCTACTAACAGAGAGCCTAGGTCCGCAATATCTCTTATTAGTAGACTTAAAATGGGATATTTACCATGTAAATTGAAATTATTGAGCACCCGACATTTCGGCACAATTGCAAATGCCATCTTAACGGTATAACTGACGAAATGCGAGGTTAAGTTGTGGTACCCACACAGTTTTAACTTTTTTATGTTTTAAGTCATATATGTACTAATAATGACCATGTTATCTTATAAACTTATATTAATATAATCATGTGACAGAATTGTAGCTATGAGTCTACTAAAGTAGGTAAAAAAAAAGTTTTCTCCTTGCCAGTAACATATTCGGACCCAAAATAGATCCTTTAGGGAGTCCTTTAGAAAATTTCAAGTTTCTGGCTCAGATACCTCTCTGAGCCCCTGACCGACCGTTAGCTCATTAGGTAGACAATATTCAAGACTGAAATTATGATGATGATGAAGTGGTAGTAGTACTGTTCGCACTTGACTTAACTAATGTTGACTCTAAGTACTTACACATTTTTTTTACTTCACTTCACTATACACTGTCCCGGTTGGCAACTGGTTCCTTTTGAAAGCTTCATTTTAAGTAACACATCGCTAGCAAGTTTTTATTTAAAAAAACTCCATCAAACGGCAACTTTGGCAACTCAATTGTGTAGGTATAAAAATATGCGGCAATTTAATTAATTTTAAGTAACACATCGCTAGCAAGTTTTTATTTAAAAAAACTCCATCAAACGGCAACTTTGGCAACTCAATTGTGTAGGTATAAAAATATGCGGCAATTTCAAATCTAAAGATGTACTGAGTAGGTAGTGGTGGTCTGAAACTTCCAAAGCCTGCCAGTGGGCCTTGAACAGCAGATAAGTAATATTCCAAAGGTTCCAACTCACCTGAAACTCAAGCTCTAACGGTGTGTACATCTTGAAGATAATTGTAACGAGTTGGCAAGTTAGTAATCCTGATAAGTTCGCCGCAGGACAAGTTGCGAGTTTAATGACGTCTGATTTGTCTGCTGGGGGTACAGGGATCTAAGAATAATATGGAACTGACACGTCACGATTCAGATTAGGTCCTAAACAGAATGCTTTTAGTAGATCGTGGTATCTCCCCAGATGTAAAGTAATACCAAAAGTTTAGTAGGTAGTCACTACGCGCATTCTATTTCAGAGATAGTTTCCAATATCAGGCACGATCGATTATTTTGTTGGAAGCAACTTGTATCCAGCGTCTCCCGCCGATCTTCATAAGATCGTCTGTCCATCTCGTGGGTAGACGTCCTACGCTGCGTTTGGCGATCGATCACGTAGTGAAACCGCGAGCGTAGCCCTTTTCATAGCTCATTGAATGACATTGACCTTTAAGATGAGGCTGATAGTGAAGGACCACGTTTTGGCGCCGTAAGTCATCACTGGTACAATAACACACATTGATTGAAGACTTTCGTCTTGAGGCATTGAGGTATGTAGGACGAAGACGTTGCGTAGTTTCCCGAACGCTGCCCAACTAAGTTGAATTTCGGCGGTTGGCGTCTTTGTCTAAGAATGACTATTTCATCATCATCATCATCATATTCAGCCGTTATTCACCCACTGCTGAGCATAGGCCTCTCTTCTTGTACGCCACTGGTCCCGGTCCTGAGCTAACCTCATCCAAAAGTGACCACCTCCACCACACCACCTCTTTCGAATATCGTCCACCCAGCGAGCGGTCCGTTACTAAAGAATTACTATTTACTACGGAACGGACGAACTACTTCTCCATAAATGTTATTACATCAACGTTAATCTTATCTATGGTACGCATGAAATTCGTTCCATCATAAGTTTGTGACATCATTACAAGTTTAACTTATAGTTAATTTGCGAACGGCTTCTACAAGACGTACTTATGTTCTAACTTTATGCTTATTAACTGCTGAAGTTTTCGAATAAGCATTTTACTTAGATTAATCTTGATGCTAAACATTAATTTAATTTTACTTTGTTTGTGTTTCTGGAACTTGTGTGTTAAGTTTGTTAATTAAATATGGCAAATAATAAGTAAGAAGTTATTCTAAGTAAAGGTAATTATTTTAACATGAAGGAGTATTCTTGTAAAATGAATTAATTCAAAGTTGAGCTTAAATAATTGATATAACAACTGTTGATATTGAAATCAGTATATTAATTCAAAGATTATTAATTTTGTGGAATTAGAAGAGTATTGATACTATTTACTAACAAATATTTTCGAGAGATATATTTGATCTTTGGTCGTTCTCAATCACAAAACAAGTAGGAAAGTCATCTAACCCTTTCCGACCGGTTTGATATAATCCTGCAAATTACTTTGCAAAAATCCTGTCACCAAGTAAACTGTATTTTCGAGCTCAAACCTATACCGATCGAATCTGCAGACACTAGCCGTCACGTAAAAGTAGCAAATACCTTAGGGCGGCCGCATCAGTCAGTCGCAAGACAGCGTTGAAGATGGCGATGTATTTTGGTGGGAGTAGTAGCACATGTAAGTTCATAATTTCGTATATTTGCGGTGACAAACATTCTATTTATTGAGTGATACTTACTCTTAAAGAGTTAAACGTTTTTATTTAGCACAAATTAGAATAAAATTAAGTGATTTCGTGTAAACAATATGCCCGTAAATAATAAGTGCACAAAATTGTAGGTTCGGCCGGAGCTCGTCATAAATATTTGCACGGATATGCATAATCGGTCTTAGCGCATAAAATGAAACCAAGAAAGATAGTCATATGTTTTGAAGAATTGGTTACATATTTCGTCTAATTCGTTAGGTATATATTTCATCGTATTTTAATTAGCGTATCCAAGGAACTGGGTTAATAATATCTTGTATTTTCATCTTGGTTAGGCACTCCATACTTGTCCATACCTAATATCTCTCGAATTGCTTTGGCCTTGCTATTATGAATGTTCCTCTTTTGAACTCTTCTTAAGTTTTGCTTATTCGTGGATGAATGAAGAAAACACATTGTTGAAGGACGTCCAATCTTGATAGTTTCCGGTAAACTTTGCTATGTCTATCTTCGGAAGCTTCACATCATCACTAAAGCTAGGTGTGAGATTACTGCTAATTCTGCTTGTGCACGACGTAGTACTTTCTAGCATAAGCTTTTTAAGTATTTAACCACAAATATTTTCTTGTTTGGCTATTAAAACCCGTTAATTCCATTCACATCTTTAAATCTATTGTTGAATTACTGTGGAAAACTCAATGTGTAGTAAATATCGTTTTTTTCTTGTGTGAATAATGTATAATGTAATGTAAATTACAGATTCTTCATTTTTCCCAGTCAGTAAAAGTATATATTGCAAATAGTACTGGTTATTACACGTCGACTCCAAAAAATCGTCGCTTTAATCCATGCATCAAATTATTATTAGCATTGATAATACATTTTTATCTTCTCGAAATCATGAAGTGAAAATTTTGATTTTTATTTTCTAATTTACCGCCTAAAAGTAGCTTTCACATTTAAAACTCATTTATTTATGTTTGACATCCATCGTTGGGTCACCAATTTACATAGGTGCGAAAATTCAACTCAATCTGCCCAGTAGTAGTGTCGGAGTAAATTGGTTGTAACAGACGGACAGATGGACACGCCAGGGATCCTATGAGTGCTCCGTTTTTTTTCTTCTTGTGGTACGGAACCCTTAAAATATAAGATCGCTTATAATAGGAAGTTTTTTTCATTAAATAATGTGTTTTATTAATGTTTTTATGCATGTCCATACTAATTTGCAAGATCTTGCATTTACGTATAGATCCTGAACGTCACTTTCGTGCATGCGATTTTTTTAATGATAAAAGGCAATTCGATTTATTTAATTATTTTTTACAAGTATACGAAGATAATTTAAAACGATCTACATACATTTTTCATAAGATTTTAGAAAATGTTTGTCTCGGTCGTAAAGGGCTAAACAAAATAATATGAACGAAAATAATTAATGCAGTGTTTGTTTTCAGACTTCGTCGTCTGACCACCTTGCGGGTGGACGTCCCACGCTGCCTTTGCCAGTACGTGGTCTCCAATCGAGTACCTTCTTGCCCCAACGGCCATCGGTTCTTCGAGAAATGTGCCCTGCCCATTACCAATTTAGCTTGCTTACCCGATATGCTATGTCGGTAACTATCGTTCGCTTACGGATCTCCTCGTTCCTGATCCGGTCTCGCAGACTGATTCCGAGCATAGCTCTCTTCATAGCCAGACTTATAACATTTAAAAAAAGAGTGTTACGTTACAGCTTGTTATGATATTTGAATACGTGTCTTGTAATTGAGTGTAGTGCCTGAGTCAGTGTTTGATAATGAAGACGGCTCGTCTCTCCGAAACATGTCACGTGTAGTGACTAAAATATGGAATTATGAACCTACTGGACGATGCATTTGAAATGTGTAAGGGTGAAGACACATATATCAGCATACGTACGCATTTTGTCTAATAAAATTGTCCTTTTAGTACGAAACGTGTAAGCATGCGTACGCATGCGGAAAGCTGGACGCGGTCTCATACTAAACTGATATTTTCTATAGACAAAAGCTGATAAATGTGTTTTCACCCTAAGTACCTATTACTTTTAGAGGTAGTTTTATTTGTAAGTTTTACCTTATTAAGTACTTTTAATTTTACTTTTCCTTATATAGCTCTTTGATTTTTAGTATTGATCGAAAATGTATTTTTATTTACAGCTGACATGTTTGCGGCGTTTGGTGTGGAGACCTTGGGGCCATGGGGGCCAAGTACACATGGACTTTTTAAAGATCTAGCGGCTCGCCTAATAGAGACCTCAGGCGATCAGAGGGCTGGCCAGTATCTTGTACAGTGTTTAAGTATCGCTACACAACGGGGGAATGCCAGCCTTCTGGGTACCTTGCCCAATTTTTTTATTAATAGGTAGTGTAAGTATTAAGTCCTTATATTGTTTGTTTTTTTTATGATGTTATTTAGAATTAAACCCAAATTTTATCTAATAATGCGTGTTGATTTTATTTTGCATTTGCCTTTTATTTAGTGTTACTATTTAAATCAAGTGTAAAACATTCCTACAATTTTGTTACTCCTTTCATAAATCAACTTATTTTCAGGGATCGAATTCTAACCTTTAATACGTTGATTATAACGTTTATAACTTCGTTGGAAAACTAATTACGGTAAATTGAATTGACGAAAATGTTTCATGTTCGACGCCGTCTAACCAATGTAATTGGACTCGTTTCAGCGAAAGTAACTTTTAAATTGATTAATTTGTGTTTGAGCTAAAATGTATGAATAAATAAAGGAATGAAACGTGAATTCGATTACATATAAGTATCATTACATCGAATCTTTTCCTTCTTCGCCGTAACACATAAATAAATAAATATCTTGAGAAATCTTCCACAAATCGACCTAGTCCCACGGTAAGCTCAATTATGGCTTGTGATGTGGATACCAAGCGACGATATATATACAATAGAAAGATAGATATAGATACAGCCTAGATTAAATGCAGACACAGCCATGACAAAGGAAGAAATATTTGTGAAAATTTAATACACAAATAATGCCCTCGTCTGGATTTGAACATGGAACCTCCAGCTTCGTAGGCACGGTCACTACCAACTAGGCTACTATGAAGGCTGACTGATGACTTAATAAATATGATGATGATAATAAATACTTATTTACCTACTTTTTAAGAATGTACTTTAATCAGCAGTGTTATTCACTAAGCGCTGTGTCAGCGCTGCGGCCACGTCGAGCCTGAAAATGGTATTCACTTATGTACCTTAAGGTGCGTTCAAACCAAAAGAACATTCGCTGTTCTATCGCTCGTTCTACGAAATCAACCAATCACGTTTTGTGTAACGATCGAATTTCGTAGAGTACGGGGTTAGAATAGCGAATTCTCTTTTGGTTTGAACGCACCTTTAAACGACACTAGTGCTCGGCGAGGAATGCGGCGTGAGCTGGACTACACTGCGTCGAGAGTTTGACGTTTAATGTACGAACTTCGTATTCTCTAACGAAAAACAGCGACGAACTCGCCCACAACCTCGCTCCCAGCCTCGATTCCTACTGTCAAATAAAACAGCTAGGATTTTAGACAAGGCTGTCTCGCCGTCGAGCTCGTTGACGAACGCAGCGTCGAATGTGTGAATAAGAGAATAAACATAGCAGTGCCAACGACGCACAGAAATTATTATTCTCCGCGTTTTGCATAACCCATTCACAAAGCTTAATCACTCAATGTAATTAGCATGAACATTTCTAATTAAACACAATTCGAGCGTTGAGCAACTTTAATATAATATTTTGCTCAAGTTTGTAAATTAAGACGATTGTTGTGTCTCGGAAATCGGCTTAATTTGTCGAGTTTTGAGACAGGTAGGGTTGCAGGAATGGGATAGAGATACTAGCGGAGATGACGGTCATTTCAAATAAAAATACAAATACAAATAATTTGTTCGTGGCAAATAAATCGTGTTGTTTGCTTATAAAATAATTTAGTCTACCTAAGTACTTGTTTACATATAATTGTTATGCGTTGTGTTGTATGTTATGTCATGTTACCTGTCGTGAATCTTTCACTTAATGGTCTCATCGGAAGATCAGCGCTAGCTCACGCCAGCAACATACTGAGATGAGACCATTTCGTGGCACCTTTTTTTTAAATTGTCATAATTATCTACTTTGTCCTTTTAATGTATGTAATGTGTGTCACGAATAAATTATTTTCTATTTCTATAAATATAAATATAACTACAAGCATGACAAGACAAGACAAAACAGACAAATTGAGCATTTAATATTATAGTTGGAAACTAAGAATTAACTTTTGACGCTTTAGAAATGAGCCTTATATATATGACGTTAAGACTATCGGAAAAACGGTTAGCCTTACCCTCATATTAATAAGGTTTAATCTTATAAAATTAGGATACACCAAAAATTGTAAATTGTTGTTGAATTTCGACGGACCACGTTATGTAACGAACGAATTTCGTAGAGTGGGGATAGAATGAGCATTCGCTCGTTTGGTCTAAATCCACCTTTATTAGATGCATGCGAAGAACGGCGTCACGTGTCCGACATTCTCGTGGCATGCACCCAGCGGCAGCTCATCGTACGGCAATTGGCCATAAACTATATGATTGATATACCTAATGCAGTATTGGTCAAATTATATACATCGCTCCCTAGCTCTGTATGAGCTGTAATAGTCATTATTAATTTCATTGCAATTAATATTGTTGTACGAGTTTTAAAGTGTACCTACCTACGTACCTACTTAATCTAATTTAAATTAACGTTATGAAATGTTGTAGTCCGAAATAAATAAATCATCATATCAGCCGAAAGACGTCCATTGCTGAACATAGACCTCCCCAAAAGATTGCCACAATGACAGGTCCTGTGCCACCCGCATCCAGCGGACTCCTGCGACCTTCACCCGGTCATCAGTCCACTTTGTGGGGGCCTACCCACGCTGCGCCTTCCGGTACGTGGCCGCCACTCGAGAACCTTTCCACCCCAACGGCCATCGGTTCTACGCGCAATGTGCCTCGCCCACTGCCACTTCAGTTTACCGATTCGGAGAGCTATTTCGGTTACTTTGGTTCTGCTGCGGATGGTCTCATTTTTAATCCGATCTCTCAGAGAGACTCCTAGCATAGCCCTCTCCATTGCCCTTTGAGTGACTTTGAACCTTCTTATGAAACCCATTGTAAACGACCACGTTTCAGTACCGAATGTCATCAGCATCACTGGCAACACACATTGATCAAAGACTTTCGTCTTCAAACACTGCGGAATATTGGACAAAAATAAATGTGTCGCAGCTTCCCGAACGCTGCCTAGCCGAGTCGGATAAATAAATATTTTTATTTTATTTATAAAATAGCAGTCTTCTCCGTACGTCCCTGCCCCGCGGCCGCTATTACAGATAATTCAGCGCCGTCAAAAGTTCCGTCTGCGATATTCCGCAGGTGTCTGCTCCGGATTTGTGTCACAGGGAAATATTTACTCTTCATTCCAAGTACCATCCTAGTAACTTTCAATTTAAATTATCTAAATCGGAATCTATTTAAAATACACTCAACACATTGGATTTTTTTTAAATAAATGGTTAATTGTCGTTAATTATGTACCTATATACCTAGATATTTTCCTAGCAAGAACGAGATATTGACAAAATGAAACATTGACATAACTGTTAACGATGAGTAAACCATATTCTCATAAAAATGCTTCGTAAAATCAGGTCACCAAGAAATAACGGACCCATCTAAGCTTTATTTTTAAAAATGTAATACTATGAAGGTATAAAGTATTTATATAGGTATATTAATTATTGCCTATAGCGTTAGACTATTTTTTATTAGTATTTGTTCTTTAAAATGGGCATTAATGAGAAGAGATAATAAAATAAAGTAGCGTTTTAAATTTATCTCTAAGTTACGGCGCATTATTTATTTAATAAATTGATTAACCGACAACTACCAAACTTATCGACAATTATGTCGATGCTTAATTTTGTCAATCTCTCGTTCCTGCTAGAAAAATATCTAGGTATAATTATGACGTTAAATTAGGTTATTGAGCGAGGCCTTTTAGGTAGGTACTATGTACAATTTTTTGGATTTTGTTGGAATTTTTATATTATTTACTGAGGCTGACTCGCAATTGTCTCGGTTTTTATTTTATACAATTAAATATGTATAAGAAGTGTATAGTCCTATTTTATTCAACAAGATAATTTATTGGACCGACAGCTATAATAGCAAACATCGATCGCCGCAAGAAGTTGTTTCAAAGTCAAATGGGTATTTATTCAAATAGACGGAGTAGAATTTTGAACTGTCACTCTCTTTCAACACAATAAGAGGCCTCAAAAACACCCAAAGGGCAATGGAAAGGGCTATCATATGCTAGGAGTCCCTTTCCAAGATCGTATTAAGGTGCGTTCAAACTAAAAGAGCATTCGCTGTTCTAACCTCCCACTCTACGAAATTCGATCGGTACCTACACAAAACGTGATTGGTTGATTTCGTAGAACGGGCGCTAGAACAGCGAATGCTCTTTTGGTTTAAACGCACCTTTAGGTATGAAGCCATCCGCAGCAGAACCAAAGCAACCGATATAAGCCTACTACCGCGAAAATCGAAATTCGTAAATTTCGAGGATTTTTCCCTGTCACTCAAACGAAGGCGTCATTAGAGTGAGAGAGACAAAATACTCGAAATATACAAATTTCGTTTTTCGCGGTAGGGCCGTAGTTCTCCGAATCGTCAAACTGAAGTGGCAGTGGGAGGAGCACATTGCACGTAGAACCGATGGCCATTGGGCGGAATTATTTTGTAAACAAGTACGTATTTATTTATTAGATAGACAAGCATTAAGTAAAATAATTAGAACACAACCCTATAAACTTCACCATCATTATCATCAGCCTAAGATAGTCCACTGCTGGACGTAGGCCTCTCCTATTAACTATGCGTATAGACGCATTAGGACTATTAGAAGGTAAATGCCCATAATCGCCAAGCTGGGCAAGCGAATCAGCGATCGCAGTAATGTGTCCACTATGATGACGCTGCTGCCCATTATCAATCTTTTTTCAAATAATGGTCACACTTCAATCCCTTAGTCAACTTTTACGACACCTGCAGGAGTTGGGGTGGTGACAAATGTAGGTATTCTTACTGCCGTCACCACAATACTTAATTTAAACTAAATAATAACTTTAATAACCGTTCTTTATTTTCAAAACTGTACAATTTATAGGTATAGGTACATATCTTTAATTGAATTAAATCTAACTTAGCGTATAGGTAACTTTAATAATTATACATTTATCTAATTAAAAGTAACATATTTTATAGGTTAATGCTAAAAAAATCGACATAGCCTCAGCATTTTGTACCTACATTTCCAAATACCTAAAACTACAATCCATTTACTGTTTACAAATCGAGCCGACTCTGGACTAGACAGGATTAAACTAGTTCGACGCGGTATCCATTAAAACTTTAAAAGCTTGTAACTTGAATAGATAATATTCTACAGTAGAATTTTTACTATGTAACTAAATATTGTAGCAAAGCAAAAAATCAGCAATTTTGTACATTTTCTTATACCTAACGATAACTAACGTGAGACTCGTATTAAAATCATGTAATTATTTTTTCATCACACCTGTTCGGTAAGTGCGCCAATGCGCTACGGCGCCCTAGATGCGTCATTACGCCCTAGGGCAGTCAAGGACTTTCATACAACATTACGTCGAACTAGCGCGGCGCCCAGCGCAGGCCGGCGGCGGAGCGCGCCGCGCCGGTATTTCTGTTATAAAAATGATGAAAAGTCATCCCTGATTTTGAGAAAATATAATTTAGAGTAGGTTCGTGAAAATACATTGTTTTATTTACTTTTTTTGCCTCACAGGTGTGATGAAAAACATTGTGTGTGCCACGAGCGGTAGGTACAAGAATTATAAACACGTGTGAAGTAAAGCCCGCGCCTTCGGCTTGGGCTTTACTTTCACACTCGTTCGCAATTTCTTATTTACCGCTCTTAATACACAATGTACTAAATTCGATGATTGCTCGACATGTTTCGACCCATTAGGAGGGTCCTCGTCCGGAGCACCATCGATCAAAGCCCGATGCGTACATGGATCGCAACATGTCGAGCAATCATCGACTTTAATACGTGAGTATAACCCGGTTCGATAATATTTTAATAATTTTGTACACTGCTAATTTCATTCCAATTGAGAATTAGGTCTCTTGATTATTTAACCGTATACCGCGTGCTGAAGTATTTAGTGACATTGTATACCCGAGAAAATGAACTGGTGGTTGCTAAGACCGAGTGGCCGAGCGGTGCAGGCATCAGCCGCGAAAGCTGAGCACATGGTTCAGATTTCCACTTCGGACGTTGCTGATCTTGGTTGTTTTTTCTTCGGTATACATCATCATCGTCATCATCAGCCTATGATAGTCCACTGCTGGACGTAGGCCTATCCTATTAACTATGCGTATGGACTCATTAGAAGGTAAATGCCTATAATCGCCACGCTGGGCAAGCGGATTGGCGATCGCAGTAATGTGTCCACTATGATGACGCTGCCGCCCATCACCAATCGTATATTAAATAATGGTAAGTGACACTTCAATCCCTTAGTCGACTCTTACGACACCCGCAGGAGGAGTTGGGTTGGTGACAAATGTATTCTTACTGCCGTCACCGCACGGCTACTCATTTAAGAACATGAAAAAATCATCTAAACCACTTTCTGTATTCGTTGAATAAAGTAATTACTCAAACTATTAGCCAAGCTTGTTAAAGCACACTTACACTCTCCAACTTCATACAACTCTTAATCATCGTGCAACAAACGACTTCGCTAGTTAGTTGATGGGAGTTCAGAGCGTACCTAGAGAAGAGTATTTTGTGGTAACCGTTATCAAAAACTGTGTAATAACGTTATAAAAAACGGTGTCATACACCTCTTAATGCGTCCAAATGGTGCCACTGTGTCATCTGGTGCCACTTTTTGAGTTCGCATAATTTCTGCGTAGGTTTAAGATGGTGAAATGTTAATTTTCTCTTCCATATGTACTTATATTTGGCTCGATGTAGTTCTGAAAATCTGTATTACTTGGAAACGTTCTTACTTTTCCTCTTATCTGTAAAACATGCTGTGTACACTTGCTTTGGATTTCGTGCTAGTATATAAGCCATTGTGTATTTGCTGCTAATGTTCATGCTATTGTACGATGTCTGTTTAGGGTGCCTAATAAAAAAAAAATGCATACCTTAGGAGAGTTTTACGTCTAGCAGTGGACTGAGTGAGGCTGATGATGTGATGTGCCAAGATCAGAACACAATACATCCTGATGTTTCATTCTCGTTACAGTAGCCTAATCATAATGATAGTCACGATTTTATAATTAATTTCTGTTCATTTGTCAAATATTCGTATATATTCGAATAAAAATAGCATTGTTTCTGGCAACATTTATAACAAAACCCATAAAGAACGAAAAATATTCAAGGTTTTGCGAAAGTTATTTTTTGTTCATCTTTATTTTCAAAACTGTACAATTGATATACCTACTTCAAACCTAACTAACCTTACCTATATCTAAGATTAGCCCTTGTGGCGTTGTACCTAGGATGCTGGCGGCATTTACTCGCTGTATCACAATACTGAAACGTTGTGCAAGGAAGTCGCCACCTCTTTGATCTTTAGTTACAGTGAAGTTAACGTTACGTTAAAGTTTTTTAGTTATTCGAAACGGTTATATTTCGTTACCAAAAAAAGTGTACGGCTCAACCCTAGAAGTAAAACAGAGGGATCGTTTTTGCGACGTTTAAGGACATCTTCTGATATGGATGATTTATGGCCACTCCCATTTGATTTTGATTATTATGACAGTACATTAGGATTCTGTTATTGCTGGTTGAGTATTAGACTGAGAACTTTACAGATTCGCTTTACGAGAAGACAATAGTACATAGTGCATCTAGCGAGGTAAGTACGGTATTACTAACGAGAGTATTAGAAGGCCGACGTCGTAGGCGGAGGGCTTTTAATGACTCGAGTTAGTATTCCGCTTACCGACCGCAATGCATACAATGGTTTTCAACACACTTGCGAGCAAAAAAAATAGTTTGAAGACAAAATATTATTCAATGACGTACTAACATTTCTATTACTCCCTAGGGAATTTCACTTATCTATTACTCCCGCTACGCATGCAAGCAATTGAAATGGCGCGCTTAGACAGCAAGTGTGATGAAAAAATATATCTCGCTAGGTAACTCACTGCAAAAACTGTCAGTACTTAGCAACCTCATATTTTATGTCAGAATTGAATCGGAACTGAGATACGAGCTTTATTTCAAGTAGGGATTTGGTACTTGGTGACTTTTGGTTGTCAGCCATATTTGTTTAGTCTTTTTTCGTTTCTACTGGTGAACAGTTTTATAGTCAATTAGTCACTACGCGCACTGAGCGTATTAACGCAACATTTGACTAAATATAGTAACAGTGTTCTAAAATTATTTGTAATAATAACCATTTTAAATAGGGTTTTAACAAGCGTAAGTGGTTCCAGCGGGCCTAACCGCAGAATCGCGGTAGACCGCTGCAATATCAATTAATGCCATCTACCGGCCAACGGAGGCAATTCAAAGGTTTCTGGGCTTAGAATTGTAAATAAAAGAAGTGTACAATGTTGAATTTATTGTGAAAACTGAAATCAAAATTATTTATTAACTACTAGCGACCCGCCCCGGCTTCGCACGGGTACTATACCTACATAAAAACCTTCCTCTTGAATTACTCTACCTATTAAAAAAAACTTTCAAAACCCGTTGCGTAGTTTTAAAGATTTAAGCGTACAAAGGGACATAGGGACAGAAAAAGTGACTTTATTTTATACTATGTAGTGATTAAATGGTGAATTAAAACTTTTATAAGATATAATAACTATAAATATAATTAAACGGTTAAACTCACGTGTCAGCGAGTCGCTTGGCGTAAACGCGGGCTCAGTGCTTGATAATGGAGACCTAGGCTCTCTAGAACATGTCGCGTGTAATAACTAAGTACACATGAGTTTAAACTTTTAATTTTATTTATTAGTGCAATGTTCTGGGACAAAATACAGATCAATGTGGCTTCGAAAACCAAGCATGTAATAAACTTTACTATTCCTATAATTATATTAAATAAATAAATATCTTGGGACATCTTAGACAAATCGACCTAGCCCCGCGGTAAGCTGTATTAAAGCTTGTTTGTCAGCCTCTGTAGCCTAGTTGGTAGTGACCCTGCCTACGAAGCTGGAGGTTCCGGGTTCGAATCCCGGCGAGGGCATTCTTTGTGTATTTATTTATCACAAATGTTTGTTCCTTGGTCATGGCTGTGTATGTATCTAAGTATCTATACGTATCTATCTATTATATATATCGTCGCCTGGTATCCACAACACAAGCCTTAATTGAGCTTACCGTGGGACTAGGTTGATTTGTGTAAGATGTCCCAAGATATTTATTTATTTATTTATTATTATTTATTTATTTGTTATGTGGGCATAGGAAATTTCACCAGAGTTGAGGTGAATGGTTACCAGAGATCGGACAAATGTGCGTCATTGTTCGCAATAATATGGAATATGACTCCAAATTTGATTAAATGGATAATTAAACGAATAATTTTGATTTCGAAGCTTTGAGGTGACTATTTACGAGTACAAAGGTTTTCATACTTACTGGTGTCAAATAGGTAATTTTCTGACAATGATTAAATGATTTTTTTTTTTATATATTTATTTTCAAAACTACAATTTATGTACATAGATTAAATCTAACTAATCTACTTAACCTAACCTATATCTAAGATTGGCCCTTGTGGCATTGTACCGAGGATGCTGGCGGCATTTCCTCGCTGTATCGCAATACTGATGCGTTGTGCGAGGAAGTCGCCAGCTCTTCGGTCTCTAGTTACATCAACCAGACGTTTCGCGATCTCAGCAAACAATTTGCGTGCGCTGGGGCCCCAAGAACCTAAAGTTTCTACGCCAATTAAATGATTAATTTTTCAATTAACTTTGGAGTCATGTCCATATTATTGCGAGCAAAGACGCACATTTGTCCGATCTCTGATGATTACACACACATCCAAATGAAGTACTAATTGCAAAAAATGTAGATAATGAATGAAGGACTTGCGTCAAAATATTGAAGCAAATCCCTTGTACAAACTTTTCGGTCAATCTTACAGTTGCAATTGGGTTTTCAAATTCCCCGTGTGTTTACATGACATGTTGATGTGTGCTTGACGTATAACAGCATATTCCTGAGACTAAAAGAAGCAAAAAATGTTAAATGAGTTTTGGATAAATCTGCACAAAAAATTTTTTTTTTGTTTTTTTTTAATGTTTTTAATGCCTTAATACACAAAAAAAGGATTGTATTAATAAAACTATCGCAAAAAATGTACTTTAAAGTATTTTTTTTTTAATTTGCTAGGTAATTAAAAATATTTTTGTTCATTCGATTTCTGTCAAATAAGTGTGACAAGACTAAGACAATATGGTGACAAAATCGTTTCTTAAGAGGCGTTTATCATAGCGTAACGGTCTAAAATGGTTTTAAGAAAAAAATAGACTGAATCCAGAATACTTCATATGACATTTTTAACTTCAAATTTGGTCAGAAATCCGCTGTTGAATTTTTTTTCTTTCCTTGCGGGCACCCTGTATATAGTGTATATCAAGCTACTAGATAGTTGCATATATAGAACGATCTTTTCTTAAAGGTTTAATGTAAATGTTCGTTACATGTATTTTGTGCCGCAACAATTTGAGTTTAATTGTTTTTGTTGTTGTTTGTTGTCCCCTAAGCTGGAGTGGTTTATAAAAAGGTGATAACTTGCGTTCAAATCCCACCTCCAACATCATCATCATCATCATCTCAGCCATAAGACGTCCACTGCAGAACATAGGCCTTCCCTCTGGACCTCCACATGTACCGGTTAGATGCGACCTCCATCCAGCGTGTCCCAGCGACCTTCATAAGGTCGTCTGTCCATCTTGTGGGTGGACGCCCTACGCTGCGTTTGCCTAGCCATGGTCTCCACTCGAGCACTTTTCGACCCCATCGACCATCTGTTCTGCGTGCAATGTGGCCTGCCCATTGCCACCTCCAGCATTCGTAAAATTCGGTCTTTTTTCTTTGGTTTGTGATATTTAATATTTAAATTCGTAATCTATGATTACAGCTTAGTTCATTAAAATAACTATTCCCAAAAACTTTCATCCAGTATCTCAATCCCATAATTTACATAGCCCTTAGATATTAATTCAATTGAATTTACATAAAAGATAAAAGGCGAGTAAAATCAACCTTTGAAATATTTCCACAATAAATTGGTTTACTTTATCAAAGTTTTATTGCATTCCCCAAGAATTAGTCTTGGCTCGGTAAACTTTGGGAACCTTTGATATTCGCCTTTTGTAACTAAATGAACTGTTGAACGCCTTTTTTGACCTTTCGTTCGTTTTGGTGGAGATTTTTTTTAGTAGGTAATCCAATTAAAACGTACAAGGCCCTTATATTTTAAAGATAAACGGGTCTTTTATAATCGCGTAAACTAACGTTTAATTATATCCTGACGTTTCGGGCATGACGTTACATCCGTGGTCGCAGACAGACTGGCGAGAGAATGTATCAACACCTTCAAGCTGCGCGGGTTTTTCGAACTACCCGCACTTGATCTTGATTATTCACTTCTAGGCTAGGGTTGTCACTAGGCCTACACACAACACTCAAAACATCCAATGGCTTTGAAATAACCCTTTTTCACCTTGGTGGAAAACCAGACACCGTCAAACTACCCAACTATAGTCGAAAAGCTCCCAACTATGATCCAAAACTAAGTAAAATATCTTCGATTTGGTGTAGGTATTTATTATATTATTGACTCAGTTGTTACACAAAGTCTCCTCATTAATGATTTAAAAACTTAGATAAAACCAAAATAAAAAAATTCCATTGATGCTTAATTACGAGTTGAACTTGTGGACCATAGTTGTAGTACTTAGTGGACTATAGTTGTTTGGTTTTACGGCACTGACTATTTATACTGAAAGCAAGAAAAGAAAGAAATAAAGAAAAAACAATTTTATTCGTGACACAACATAGACATTAAAACATAAAATAAACATAGATGTAATTAAACTAAGTGCCACAAAATGGTCTCCAATTCAGCATTTTGCTGGGGTGTAGACACAGCCCAGCGCTGGTCTTCCATTGGAGCCATTAGTGAGGTCATGTACTGGAACCATTCAAGTAGCAATAACAATGATCTGACCTCAAACCATCAACTTATCTAAAGAGCCAATATCAAAAGAAACCCATATCCTTTTCCAAATTAACAATCAACCACAATCAATTGACGTATCCTCAAATTCATCAACCCATATCATCCTTTGAACGAATCCCAAAAATCCTAGTTCCAAAACGTACTAACTACATTTTGCTAAGCCAACACTTGTAGCGTTTTTAGTACTGCGCTGTCCAATTTTCGTCTTAAAAACTGATTAAGGGCCCAATTTCGCTGAGAGCCTCCTTGTAAGAGGCCTTCTTAACCGTTTGAAGCTATCGTGGGCCTTATTTGAACTTAAAGCACCTGGGTTAGGGCTTTTAACTCGAGTGCCGAAAAGCTTTAGATGGACGGATTGCGTAGATGAGGGCGTTTAATTTGAAGTCAAGTATACCTACTTGCTGAGAATGTCGGAAACCGTAAATTTCGTATTTGTCACTACTAGTTATAAAGATTTGATTGGAGAGACAGATGTCCAAAATTTACGATGTTTGCGGTAGACCTAAAGGCTATTTTTTTAATTACGAAGCCGTTAGAGTGTCCCACTGCTGGGCAAATAGGGAGGCTTTTTGTCTTCCAACTCTCCCGGTTTAGCGCGATCTCTTGCCAGTCGTTTAGGTAACTATGCATCCAGATCGTCCCGCCAAGGCTATTAGATATGTATATTATATGTATGTATTTCCATTTTAAACTCCCCTTACTCATAAACGACTTTTAACTTAACAAGCCGATAAGTATTGTCTGTGCCATTGGATCTTATCAAATGTCTATATCACCGAAAGAAACAATTGGCCGCGTGGTGATGGCAGTAAGAATACATTTGTCATCACCGCGACTACTCTTCCCGCGGGTGTCGTAAAAGTCGACTAAGGGACTGAAGTATCATTGACTATTCTTTGATAGAAGATTGATGATTGGCAGCAGCGTCATCATAGTGGGCATATTACTGTGATCGCCAATCCGCTTGCCCAGTGTGTTGATAATGGGCATTTTTTACCTCATAACGCGTCTAAACGCATAGTTAATAGGAGTGGCTTACGTCCAGCAGCAGTGAACTGAGATGGCTGATGATGTATGATATTATCCTAAAATTTGAATAGTAAATTAACCTATTTTGACGTATCTAACGTAGTATCATTCTACGTCCGTACGGTTACGGTAACGACCAGAATGGTCATAGTGCCTGTAAATGTAAATGTGACCGCATTTAGTTAACGCTAGTAAAAACAAATTGTTCGTTTACTTTTAGGAGAAAGGAAGTAAATATGGGCGAATTTTCTCGTCAAGACGTACCCAAGTGTTCGAATGTAATTCAATTTCAGTGTAGCTATGTCATCATCATCATTTCAGCCATAAGACGTCCGCTGCTGAACATAGGCCTCCCATTTGTACCTCCACATACACCATTTGGAAGTGACCTGCCAGCATCCAGCGACTCCCGGCGACTTTCATATGAAAGAATGTACATGGTTAAGGGCCTATAATGAAACAAAATTTAATGTCGTCATTTTTGTGTTACGAAGTAAAATGTTGTGTAAAGGTGAATTTAGACCAAACGAGCTAACTCTCATTCTATCCCCCACTCTACGAGAATCGTTCGTTACACAAAACGTGATTTGTCGTAATTCGTTGATTTCGTAGAGTGGGAGATAGAATGAGCATTCGCTCGTTTTGGTTTAAATATACCTTAACATAACAACATTTAACATTTGGCAGTGAAAAAAGGTGACAAATTGAAATTTTCTGCGAGCGAGCAACAATACTGAGTACAATAATATTAGGATTACTACAGAGATAGATTATACACTCTAATTATTATCCCCCACTCTAATTATTATTGCCGTGTGTCACGGCAGTAAGAATACATTTGTCACCACCCCAACTCCTCCTGCGGGTGTCGTAAGAGTCGACTAAGGGATTGAAGTGTCACTGACCATTCCACAAGATTGATGATGGGCAGCAGCGTCATCATAGTGGACACATTACTGCGATCGCCAATCTGCTTGCCCAGC